>NKZP01001314.1:0-11244 GCA_002370765.1 Metschnikowia similis
GCCGACTAGATCAGATCCTCAGGGATTCCTCTAAGTCATACTTCTGTATTCGAATATACACGAGATATCAAGGAACTTTAATTGTTATCCCAACCTGCAATCTGCTGGACTCTAACATTTCGGTTGCGGCCATACCAAGTGGACAATACGATTTCCCGTCCGATCAATACTAGTCAAGCCACTTAGGGCCACAGTGAGTAATGCAGTGGGAGACCATGTGTGAAATTGTGGTGCTGCAATCTTTTTTCCGTCGCGCGCAATGCAAGTCCTACAGGGTGGTTGCCTGAAAGCAGTATATCTCGGTGTTGTAGTGCTTTTTTTGACCGACTCGTGTGCTGCTCCTGGGGCTGTATGGGGCTGTATGGGCCACTAGGTGCTACTCGGGGTGGGTTCTATTCCGGAGGCACGGGCTCCCGTTACCGCTCCAGCCCTTTTTCTTGCCTGTTGTTTCATGGCTTGGCCAGAATCTGGGCACCCCGACTTTCAGGCAACGGTGAGTGACGTGCCAATAGCGCCGGCCCGTGGCTTCTTCTGCTTTTGACGGAGTTTGGAAGAAGGAGCTCACTTCATTTTATTTTTTTTGGAAGTTGGTTAACAAGATGCCTTGTCTGTTATGTCGCTTTTTGCACCCAAACGCTCTTTCGCGGTTAACTTTACCAATAGTGAGCACCCACATAATATCCACCAGGAACGGGCACTAAACCTGCGAGCCCGATTACACGCAACACTAATAACCAGCCGGGGACTTCCCCAGTACTGTATTCTGCACGAAAATTTTCGACGGGCGTGGTGCTTGTGACGTGATATGCTCTGACGTGATATGCTCAGCAACCGCATCAATATTGCTCACGCGCAACGCGGCCGCAGACCCGCCCGTTGTGCAGGAGAACTCCTTATAGACAGGATAACCCGCATTCTGCGTCATCCGTGGGAGGGTTTGGAGGACCATAGATCAACAACGAGCTAGTGTTCAACAACGGGCTAGTGTTCAGCGTTGGTCCAGGCTGGAATGAAGCCATGGTTTCGAATAAACATGGGTGTTTATGACGAACAGTCGCATTGATGGCTTTAGTGGAACAGGCAGCAGGAGGCGTCTTGTGTGCACCCCGACTGGGGTTTGTCGATTACTCGTATAAAGTCAACAGACCGCTAGCAATTTATATTTAGAGATTGTCAATTCACCCTTGCACGTGCTACATCCTGACCGTTCCCTCCCACCGCCGTCGTGACCCAAAGGTCGTGTGTGGCACGACGCCTAAGTAGCGCGTTCTCAGTCTTCAACAGGCCTCACACGTCCAACCAGTGCCGGAGGCTCTCTTCTCACTGCCTATTAAAAGAACGTGCGCCGAAAAATTTGGCTGACATCATATCCCGCCCCAACCAGCCGCTTGCACCGAAAGCCCTGACTGAAGGACTCCGAACGGAAGTGCGCCACACCCCAAGGACACCCGTACACCCCGGTCCCTCCTTCCTTGGAATCCCACGCCACTAATTTATGGTCATTTATGTTTTTAAAAATTTGAATTAATTAGATGCCAGAACTCCGCCTTATTGTTGAATGACAACAGTATCACTAGTGAACACCTTCGCCCCGGATGTTGGGGACCCTGCGCGGCCTGAAGTCTATTAGCTCCCACAAACCGGCAAATCACATGGCATGTTCCTTCAGTTTCCTGTAGTATATTGCTCGACCGGAGTATTCGGACCAACCGGGCAATCCGGTTTTATGGTCAGACTGTGGTGCATTGTGCTCACCCTAAACCAACCTCAGGGCTCATTTCACTGGTGTCTAAAAATTTCGAAAGTATATGTGAGCGTCTGAGCTGAAGCTGAACAAAACTGAGCGGAGGGGATTTGAGCGGTGGGGATTTGAGCTTGCACCAGAGGTGGTTGCGCATGCACTTCTCTTGTTTCACCAACTAGTAAAAGTATCATCACTCAAATGACGCTTTCTCGGACTTGGACTTCATTTTTAAGCTGGCCTTGTCATTTTCTTTGGCACACATAACTCGATGGTTTTCCTTTGATGCTTATTAAGCTCTTGCTTTAACTGAATTTAAACACGTTCCGTCTGTGAGGAACTCCAGACTTCATCTGGCCTGATGCCATGCTCAAACCCTTCTTAAGCACCTTGGAAATTACTTTGGTTTGTAGCCATTCATCCAAACAGGCACGAACAACATGACTTCATATTTCCGGTGGAGCTTGTCTCCCTCGAAGGCTTCTTCTGATAGCTGTGCAGTTGCGAAGTGTTTTGTAAGGACAATATATCCACGCCAGTCATCCTTGTTAGGTCTTTATTTCAGAAAAAACTCTTTGGTGCCATCGGCAGTCTTTGCTTTCACGAAGGACGCGAATGTAATTGTTCGACTAACTTCCCAAAAAAATCAACAATTCCTTGTACAATTTTGTCGAGGTATAATCTGATGGATTCTTCAGCTTCAAGGCTTACCTGAGTTGGTATACCCACCAAGTGTTCATTCACCTTGGATGGACCTTCCCAGTGGAACCAAATCACTTTTGTATGTTTGGACTTTCCAACGCCTTGACTAACTCGGCTTCAAAGATTGCGCCACTTTCTTGGTCATGAAGCATGAAAGGAATCTTAACATCATCTAATATAGAACCACGGGGCTCATAACCTTCTGGTTGCTTCATGTAGTTTTCCTCTTCCATCACTTCATTCAAGAATGCTGTGGTGACATTTTGTCGTATAACAAAACCCTGTTCGATAGCCATGGCTAAGACTATTCTCAAACTTTCTTATCTGATTACAGGTGAGAATATTTCCTGGTAATCAATACCTTCCTTCTGGAAGTTGCATAGAACCACAAGTCTCACCCTTGTGTAGACTATTAGCCTTTAGTGGGAACACCCATTTAACGCGTTTGTGGTATAGGAGGACATATTGGCAGAGCCATATCTTGAGTACACTGCCGGGAGCCCTTCGCCAGGCTTTATATATCGAAAGTTGTATGCTCGGCCGAACGTGGTATGGAGAAAAGAATGCGGCTTCTCGGCTAATTGATGAGCAAAAAATTTCACTCCTTCGCAGATGACTGAACTCATCCGGCCACTTAGCTTGTAGGTAACATTTTTTTTTTTATACCTGAATTGAATTCTTTCTCAAACATACCGCCGACGTCCCAGGGCACGTGGTATGTTCAATGCTTTTCATTTCGAGATCCGCTATAAAGTGCATGATTCACCTAAAGGTCGGTGTATGCACTTTGAGATCCTTAATTAACTGTCAGAGTCGAAGTCTCCTAACGCAGTCCTCGATTTTTGTTTTTTTGGCTTTTCATGTTATTCAGCAGGATCTATGAGCTGGTTTTTCAATATCGTCATATCTTATATACATGAGATCATCATCCATCATGATTTCCGAAAGCTTTAGGCCTTTGAGGCGAAGCACCGGCAAGCCCTTCTCGAAGGACACGTCACACACATGACAATTGTTGCCCCTTAGATTGAGTTTTGAGCGAGCTTTTTTGAATGCATCAACAAAAAGACTAGATGGGGCTGCTGACACCTCAACCGTGCCTTTTTTGGATTTGAATTGGTATATCATGGTGAATGATAGAGTATTAGGCGGCTTACAAGCATGTGCGCGCAAGCTTGTCATGGATTTTGTATGCAGGTCAGTTGCGCTAAAGTAACCCTAGAACACGCCGAGCATTGCCTTTTGGCCGCATTGGTGTCTTGTTGAAGAGGAATTCTATGTTTGAATCACTTTAATTCTTTGCTCTCCATAACTAGGAGGGAGATTAAGGCGGGTCGAGGTGGGGCCGGGGGGCCGAAGTGTGTCAAGATGCAGGTATGGACCATCGCGTGCTCAGCCCCGATGGGCCATGCGGCATCAGCATAATCCCTCAAAACAGTGAGCACATGCAGGACTGCAGCGAGACATGATATAAATACTCCACCGACCACCTCCCGTGGTTCGGTGGTCAACTAGGTACGAACTCACTTACACCAGTGTAATCTGTATACAAATAAAAGTATATTTCCGAGATCCAAGTGTCGAAACTTAACAAGTGGGGATTCGTAAACCACCAGGGAAATTCAGGAATCCGGTGTTTTGGGATCTTAAGATCAGAAGCAGGTGAATCATAGGTGGAATAAGAATGCACTATCGTGGTAGCGGACTTGTGACGACTCAAAAACGTGCATAGCATCGAAAGTAAAGAACGTGCTGCCGGCACGGTCACCAGGATAAGCACAAGTAACGCGGCGTGCTTCGAATTTGTTGGACTGGGGCTCTTAATGAATCAAGACAATGGCTGTGCATCCAAAAGGATGCCATCGCGTAGGAGGAACTCCTGGTGTGCCATCCCAGAGCACTCTTGTTTCAAAATTTAAAAGGCCACAAAACGACTGGCACGGAGCCTGATAAAAGCAAGGACCTAGTCGTATCCTGAATAGTCGGTTCATGCGTTCAGCAGTTCCATTTTGGAAGAGCACAGTCCACAAACTTGTGTGCAATAATCGATGCTGATTGGGAGTCCTTTACAGCAATACCAGGACCGCCAGTATGGGATAGTGCCTCCTGCCTGCCCCGAGATACCCCACTAAGCGAGGGCCTTGGCAAGGGGTCAGCTCTGGCTCAGCCTGCCCCTGTGGTTCGTGCTTCGACTTTGACGCTGGTGACAAAACTTCTTTTACAGACTATGAATCTGTAAAGGGGTGTCTCGGACAACACCATTGCAAAAGCAACCGGGATAAACTCCCCGAGTGTGAAAGCTGGGTGCCAAAGTGCAGCCGCGGCTGCGAAAAGGGGTTTGTGGTGTCAGACGCAACATCGATGCGCAGGCCGAAAGGAACCAATTCAGCCGCGCAATACATTCCTTGGACTCTGCGTCGCACCCGTGGTCCGATGCACCCGTCCACCAGTTGCTGCGGCGGACCAATTAGGTGACTAGTCCCCTGGGCAGAGCCGCAAAGATATCCACATAAATGCAGACAAAAGGGACAGAGACTCGCCCCAAGTGGTCCGGAAGCAGATCATTGTTAAAGTCAGGGGCAAAGGGCTTTGGTGTTGGGGTCGTATTGGCAGAGCGTGATTCATGCCTCCCTACCCGCATGCATCCGTATTGAGCTAATTGGCAATATTCACAAAAGAAAGCGGTGTGAATTGACGAATGACGATTCATCCGAAGCCCACTCTAGGGCCATGCTCAAATCCTTTGTTTGGTGGCGTTTTCCAGCGATTCAGAGGAGCCAGAAAGATGGCTTGGTCTTGGTTGATTTCGGTGCATGCATTTGTGGCATGTCCACTTGGGTGGTTCTAGCGGAGGGCGTAGTTTGTTGAGTGGGGGAGAGTCGGGAATGGGGAGCCGCGTCACGACCATTTCGATTTCCTCTTGTTCAGGAAATGTCGTCTGGAGCAGGGGTCGAGCGGATGAATTGACCTGTTCAGTCAGGCTGTGTGGCCTATTCAGTCAGGCTCAATGACCCGTTCAGTCAGGCTCAATGACCCGTTCAGTCAGGCTCAATGACCCGTTCAGTCAGGCTGTGTGAGCTATTCAGTCAGGTTCTGTGCCCTGCTCTTCCTCAACCACACTTTCCTGCTCCGAACAACCCAACCCTTTTAGGGCAGGCATAAGAAGTTGCCGAAACTGAGCAAGTTGATTCTCCAAGAGGGTAGAGAACATGTTCTGGATTGCCACATAAGGAAGAGGTTAGAGAAGCCTGCAGTTTTTGCAAGGCCTTGGATCTGCCCTGGGCTTTGAACAGGAATCGGCAGGGTTGGGTTCCCGCACCGAGGTTTCCGGGCCCACCGCGCAGGGCGACTATCCCCGATCTGGCGCTCTTCCTCCGAATGGTTGGAATCACTTGGCCCATGCTGTCTCTTTCTGGCCCTTGCTTCTTCGGACACTCTGGGGTTCCATGCGACACCGCGGTAATTAGGGCTACACTCGTGAATCAAATGGTCCATCTTTCAACAGTTGGTGCAGTGACGAATATGTTCAAGCACCGTAAAACGGACAAATCCAGCACCGTAAAACGGACAAATCCAGCACCGTAAAACGGACAAATCCAGCACCGTAAAACGGACAAATCCAGAACCCTAAAACGGACAAATCCAGCACCCTAAAACGGATAAATCCAGCACCGGAGTGGTCTTTGTAGGAAATAGGGTGGGTTTTCGATGGGGCCATCAGGCCGTGGACGACGAACACCGCTCCATAAGTCTCGGGGCCCTCATAAAGCTCATCCTCGTAGATGTCCATGAGGAAGCACTGGGGGATGACGGCGTCGGGGGCCCACATCGAGTTGTAGAGGCTTTTGGCCCTTTGGTGGTCCACGCGGAAGTTGGTGGTGATCATAAGGGGGCCCCAGTCGTCCATATTGGGCATGGGCTTGTATCGTTCGCCTGAGTGTTTGGCGAGTCCCGGCCATTGCTCAATATCTTTGGCGGAGAAGTTGGGTAAATCGGAGATGGCCTCAAACACTTTGGGGTGCTTGCGCGAGTCGGGCGTGAAGTGGAATTCCCCGTTGCCAAAGTACTCCCTCCAGAGGGGGGCATACTCCAACTGGGGGTATTTCTTTCGGATGGTCTCTCGATGAAGCGCTATGTGGTTGGTGATTCTGATGCACTCAGAGTCCACGTCCACATGCACACTGGCTCCGGAGCAGAAGACCGAAAGGATGTAGGCGTTGAGAGCCTTGTCCAAAACCGCATCTAACTCCGAGTACACCGCGACCAGAAAGCCGTCTCTGATGGCGGATTCCGCTTCGTCCCACCAGTCCCCCACGCCGAGGAGGGTCTCCCCGACTTCCAAAGCCGCTTCTTTACCGAAGACCTGAGCTGGTCAAAAATGATGTGAGGGGCGGCGCAGGCTTCCTCAATAGTTGACTTGTCGGTGGAGTTTGGTCGCAACTGACACCCACGAGCGGTCCACCCTGTTTGATCATGATGAACTTGGCGGCATCGCCCGGCCTCATAGCATTCAACCGCGTTCCGCTGCGAGGGCAGGTTGAGCGACCTGAAGAAGCAGGAGATGACGGCCTCCACTCTGAGCTGGTCCTCAAGGATTCTGTCGGAGACCGGCCGCAAGACCGAGGCGTCGAGTTGCGGCGGGACATTCATCTGGAGGGCCGTTTGCCAAAAGAGGAGAGGGAGGCTGCGGCGCTCCTGAAAGATGCCCACCCGGGCGTATAGGGCGTGAATATCCGCGATGGACGTATTTTCACTTGAGCCGCTCCTTGAACGTGTGCCTCTCCATGGCGCTCGGGGCAACTTTATGGGGACCGGGCACCTATCCTTGGTGTAAAAGCTCTTAAGCATGTCAGCATAGACTCTGACCGCGCGCGTAGGTTCGACATACCCGACATAGACCAGCCTTTTAAACTTGGAGTAGGTCTCCTCCTTTGCAACGAGTTCCTGCACGGCGTTGCCGGACCTGGTGCTCACCACTGTAATTTCTGATGTTTTTTGTTCTTCAAGTTTTTTGGGATTCTTTTGGATTTTCTGATCAAAGTAGAAAAGGTGATGAAGTAGAAAAGGTGATGAAGTAGTGGAAGCAGACGAAGCAGTCAAAGTATTCGAAGTTATGGAGTAGTCCAAGTATTCGAAGTTATGGAGTAGTCCAAGTCAGTTTGGAAGAAGGATGGGTCTTTGACATACACTCAGGGAAGAGAGGAGCAAAGTCGGGGCCACGGCCGGTCACCGCACCCAAATGAGGACTGAGCAGTGGCAAGAGCAAGCGACTCTCCCTTCCGCAGCCGGGGACCAGAGGGCTCCACCAAGTCCCTGGCCCCCAGCAGGAGGTCAAGGCCACGGTCAGGCCGGACCGTCACGTGGGTGCAGCCAGGCGCTGCCGCATTGGCAGAGCACGCACTTGAACTCACGGCCTCCCCCCGAGTCGAGTCGGAGGCAGGCACGTGAGCGGGGCTCCCGGCTGCGGCGGCGATGCAGAAGTGTCACCACCCGTTTTGATATCCACGTTGAAGGAGCCGTGTTGATATCCACGTTGAAGGAGCCGTGTTGATATCCACCTTCAAGGTTCTGTGCTGAATGCGCGGCGGCTGGCGGGCAGTCCAATCAGGCACAACAGTTGCTCCGAGGGGTCACTGGACGTTGCAACAGCAGTGGCGGCAGAAGCGTCAGTTGCCATGTCCACCCCGGGATCCGAGCGGACGGTAATGGGAGCGTCAGTGGTGGGTGAGAGATCCGGGCGGCTAGCAGGGTCGGCAAAGGCCGCATTGCCCGGTTCGGAAATATGTCCAAGTTCGTCAGGAGAAGGATCGATTGGAAGGTGGAGCGAACCGGAAAGGTTGGGTGACCCCGCAAATGGGCAAGGCGACTCTCAGCTCCTTTCGGGCAATGTTGTGGTGACATGGTCAAAGAGAAGACGGTAGGCGGAACCGAGCGCCGGTTTTGAATGAGCCACGGGCGCGACCGTATGGAATAATGGGCTGATGCAACGGTGATGTGATTGGAGAAATGGGTGAATGCAATAATGGACACAATAGACGAACGGACCCAAACAGCGGAATCAGAGAACAATGGAATCCAGAGCACAATGGACTCAATAGACCAACGGACCCAAACAGCGGAATCAGAGAACAATGGAATCCAGAGCACAATGGACTCAATAGACCAACGGACCAAAGACCAATGGGACCCAAAGACCAATGGAATCGAAAGAGGCCCCATTAGACGGCGGGGACGACGCTTGACCAACTGCAAGGATATCTAATGCTTCCAAGCCTGACCGTGGGTGCCGAGTCTGATCTGCGTGCAGGCCCTTCGGCACCGGCAAGCACCGGAGGCCTTAGCAAACGCGGGGCATTGTTCTTCCCGTTTCGGAGCACCGGCAAGCACCGGAGGCCTTAGCAAACGCGGGGCATTGTTCTTCCCGTTTCGGAGCACCGGCAAGCACCGGAGGCCTTAGCAAACGCGGGGCATTGTTCTTCCCGTTTCGGAGCACCGGCAAGCACCGGAGGCCTTAGCAAACGCGGGGCATTGTTCTTCCCGTTTCGGAGCACCGGCCAAATGTCTTGGCGGCCCTGATTGGGTTTAAAAAAGGAAAGCTTCGCTGTTTCAACACCACCCATGAAGCCAACTCACTTGTTCCTGGCAGCGCTTGTTGCTGCCGCCACGTACGCTCGCACCCCCGAGCAATGGGGGCTCTTTGCCAAAGTCGGCGACCGTTTCAAGCCGCTTGTTTTTCCCGACGTTGATGAGCTGGATTTCGCCATCATAAAGTATTCCGATTCAAATGAGAAGACTACTCGGGTATCTCTTGACAATGGAATAGCAACAGTTCAAGGCGCATACGTGGGCACTGTGGGGGATAATCTTGCTTATGGACCGGAATTGTCCCCCCAACCGTTTCACCTTGGCCCTGACAACAAGATTTTGAAAATCCGTTTTCACCGCTGCCCATACCAAGGCGACGCGATAGTTGCCCGAGAGGTCGCGGACTGCATCCCGGTGGACTTGTACTTCAACAAGCTTGATAGCACAGAGAATGGTGCCCCGGACAATGAGCAAGCAGTGCGCAGTTATTCTCACTACATTCCTGAGCCCGACGTCCCTCACACTCTCTTTGCGACGCATGGAATAGACCTTCGCCCGCTTCACATTTCATTGGATGGAGGCGCCCTAGTGTCGGGCGTTCTGACGCTCAAACCCGAGCGCATCTACTTCGAGAACGATAATCTCTTCACCAAATACGACGGGCACGTAAGGTCGTTCTTGATCATTGAAAATGGTAAGCTTGCTCTCCTGGGACTGGGGGAGAAACTTCAAACTTTCATTGATAAGTCTGGCCAAATACGCAATGAGCAGCTCTTCTCATGCCCTAGCGCATATCCTTTGTACACAATCGGTATTAATGATGGTGATGGCTGCTTTCCTCTGGAAATGTACTATTCTCCTTACGACAAAAGTGGCAACGCCACGTTTGCTGACAACGCCTTGTCGGTAGAGGAAGTGTACCAGCCGGGTTTGGAAAAATCCATGCTTGTTTTTTTTGCAAAAGAAAACGAAAAGTATCACCAACTCGGCAGCTATAAGGGCTCGGGACCTTCTATCCAATTGTCGTATGGGCTTCCGCTCCCTCCGATCGAGCTCGAATTGGAAGGCGCTTACTTCACGCCAAAAAACACCCTCATCTCGGGATTTGCAGGGTTTTTAAACAAAAAATTAGTCTTCAGCTCTTCTGAAACCGAGCGGCTCTCAAAACTGCTTTTTCTAAACGGTAAAACGCTTAAAGGTTTCGCTTGCAAGCTGGGTAGCTCGGGCACCTTTGACATTTTGCAATGGCCTGATCCTCACACTGAGTGTTTCGAAGTGGAATTTGGTGTCGCATTATTCGGTAGAACAAGCGGCGAATATGTAGGAGTGTTAAGTGGTGACCTTGGCCACGATGATGATGGTGAAAAAGAAGAAGGAGCCAATCACGAGCCGGCAAAAGTTGATGAAGCCAAGCCACAAGAAAAGACGCCCGAAGCTGGGGAAATGGTGACCCCAAAAGACAACAAGACGTCAAATCCAGAAACCCCTAACCGTAATCCAGAACATGGGGGGCCTTTAGACCCCGGTGAAGGTGATTTGGGCCCCTCCGACGGTGAACGTCACGCCCCGAAAGGGGAATCCTCTGGCGGACCAGAAGAGAGGGGCGAGGTACCAGGGATAAATGGTGAGCCCAAAAACGAGGTCAAAAAAGGCCCGGAATATGGCGGTCTGATCAATCCCAAGGATGCTGAAACGCCTGCGCCCCCAACGGCAGATGTCGCCCAGCCAGAAGAAGCGCATCTTCCGCCAAAGATTGACGACAACGAGCCTAGAGTAAACGGCCAAAATTCGGAGGAGCGCAAATCGACAGAAGGACTGGAACAAAAACCGGATGTTCCACAACAATCTAATGATACGGATTCGAAAGGTGACGCGGATCTGGTGGGCCAAACAAATGAAGTGACGTACGCAGAAGAGCCAGGTGAGGCCAACACGAGCGATCCACCTGAAGACACGGATCGTACACAGGGGAAAAGCGAGGCTGGAGAACCGAAAAAGGATCCGGAGCGTCACGAGAACAGGAACCCTCAACCAGACAAGGGCCAAGATTCAGCGGGCGGAGGTGAGCCCAAAGAGCAGCATCGGCCTGCTGAGCAAAACCCTATGGGTGCCGATCTTCCATCGGAGGGTCCAGTTTCAAAGGATGGTAATGGGATGGGATCGGAAGCACACCCAGTTGATGACATACACGGACCTGACTCTGCCGAGGACGATGG
>NKZP01001316.1:0-13665 GCA_002370765.1 Metschnikowia similis
TTGCAGTCCTTGGTTTCGATTCTGATTGGGCATCCCACCATATCTGGGATCTTGGTTAGCATGCCCTTGCGGTCCTTGATTTTGATTATAGTTGGAGATCCCACCATGACCGTGATTTTGCTTCGGATTGGCCCCCAGATCTTGGAATGCTGGCCAGTTCAGTTGTGGGCCACTTCTCCCCGTTTGGCCTTGGTTGGAAACAGGAATGCGTTTCAGAGATTGCCCCAAATCGGAGGTTTGTATTCCTTCATCAGGAGGCCGTCGGTTCTGGGCCGTAGACTGTTGTGGCGCGGGACGTGGGTATGCAGTCCCCTGATACCCGCGGTCCATTGGTGGTTGGTATCCAGGTCTGTTGCTTGCATGACTGGGATTATTTTGCCCGTACCTTTCATGTGGCGGCGGTACGAACGGTGCCCGAGGCCCATACGTCTGTTCCTGCACGGGATCTGGACTCCCGAAGTGCTTTCTGGGTAGTGTTCCTCCATGGTTCGGGTCCTCGAGAATGACAAGCGGGGGCCTGTCACCTGGAGGCACATTGCCTCGGCTAGCCTGGGGAGGAGTAGGTCTATTGTCGACCGGAACCGGCAGTGGCCGATAGGGCAGGTCAGGGGGACCTGCAATCCGCTTGGGCAGTGGTTGTCTGGGCTTCTCAATACGCAACGGGGGGTGATTGGCAGGCCTTCCGGTGGTTAGGTCAATGGGCCAAAGCACAATTTCAACGGGAAAACAATTTGGACCTACCCTTCTGATATGAATCACGTACACATCAAGTTGGGAAAGGCAAGAATAGAACGAGTAGGGCTTGACTTCCCATTTGTCATTGAAGTGCAAGTCAGTTTTGGGTACACTGGCGCCATAAACAAAGACATCGTCGTGGTAGCCAGCGTACCCCAGGTTGGGATTATCTTTGGTCCAGGGCGATAACGGGTCAGGGTAGTGTTGGGTTGCCGTATCCTCGGTCCAGGCGGAAGACCCGTCGGTGGAGAACCTGGCAGGCGGGTTTGGGAGGTTCCCATGCGTTACATACGCGAACGTATTAAACTGCGTCTCTTTGTATTGGACTGGATAGATGGAGAGCGGCATCAAACCGGCCTTCAACCGTACAAAGAAGAACAACGGGTCGTCGGGGGCTGCCCACGCAATGGTCGCGACAACGAGGGTCTGGATGAGGAGGCTCAGTTTCATGTTTGGGTGCGAAGGTTCGGAGGCGAGCTTGGCCTGTTTATACGAAGCGGAATAATGCAGCTTCCTCAGCGAAGAATTTTTCGAAAGGCCTGGCTTTTTTGGGGAACAATAACCGCAACGGGGTCCTCCGGAGAACAATCCTGCCTGCGGCCACGGGCGTTGGTTGAAATCCCGCTCAGGCTGAAGGCTTGTTGCCAAATGGATTGATAGCCGTATTTTGAAGGAGCCTCAGTGATCTGGGCTGTCAATGAGACTACCATAATGGCCCTTGGAACAGTCATAATGGCCCCTGGAACTGTCATAATTTCCCCTGGGACTGTCATTGGGAGCCATAACGATGTCTGGGTCTGGGACTGTCATGTTGGCGCCTGGAACTGCCATTCGGACTGCCAAAACGACGTCTGGAACTATCATTGGGACTGCCATAACAAGGGCTGGAACTGCCATTGGGACCGGCTTTGGGACTGCCATTGGGATTACCTGCGACGCCCTTTTGGTCGATGTACTGGAACCCCTGAAAAGCTCCTCCACGGCTTTAGTTTCGGAACCACTTTCATAGGCATGGAGCCACTGGACACCTCTTTTGGCTTTGACCCGCCTTGAGTGCACCAATCTATGCGCCAGGCCCTGAGGCCTATGTTGCATTATCGCTTGGGCCAATAGCGCCACTGGAGATACTGCCCACGTTATGCGGCGGAACATTGGAATGTTCCATATAACTGCACCATTGTTAGCACCGTCTTGCATGCGCACGCAGACCCTGGGCGCAATGCAACATTGTTGGGGTTGGAAAGCCGCGAGCCCATGTTTATTGTGGTTTGATTTTTGGCTGGGAAAAGCCCGCCAAGCCTAGAATGTCTGGGCGGGACGCGACTGAGATGTCCTCGTTGTACGCCCAGACGTCCCGTCTCCCGGTGCTTTCTTGCATTGCTGCGAGGCACCGTCTCGAACGGTGGACTAAGGTTCTTGGTAGTGGCGATGCCAATTGGCAAGTCAATGCAGGACCCCTGATCGGGAATGACAAGACGCCTGATTCTTCGCAATTGGAAGCCCGTATTTGGAACCCTGGTGGAATTCAGACCCGATGTGGAATTCCGAGCGGATTTGGAAAGCTGACCAGGGAATTTTGACCAGATGGAATTTTGAACACAGGAATTCTCACCAGATGGAAATTTGAACAGAGGAATTTTGTACAAATGCGGAATTCTCACCAGATGGGGAATTCTCACCAGGAGTGGGATTCTGACCAGAAGATGTCTTCAAAGTAGGGATTGTCCCAGGCCCACGGAACTGCACAAGCAGTAGCACTAGACAGCCTGGGCGGCCTGACCTATGGACTAAAGCAGGTTGCCACTACTCGTGCTTGTCCTAAAAGTCGCTTGTTGGGCACCGAGTTGTGCATATGAATGTGGAGTGGTGGCGGTGCAGGCGCCCGCGCCATGTTTCGGTGTGTGCAACCATGAAATGTGTGAAGCTGCAAGGGTGCGCGACTGCCTCTCAGGGTAAGGGTGTTAGGAAAATTCCTATGTACCAGAAATGAGTATCTGGTGGCTAGAACTCTACTAACGTGGCCTAGCTACAGCTTAGTCTTGAATGCGCTACCAGGATTGTGTGGCGACAAACGGGTCTGAAGACACTTGGAAGTTAAATCCCTCAATGCGCATGCACATGCGCGTTGGCCGAATTCGTGCATTAAGTTGCATCGGTCGCAGCTGACGCTCATCTCAAACACTATGCAAATGTGTGAGCCTCGATGAGCCGGTGTTTCAGGATTTCCCTCAAGGATCACCCGAAGCCCCGATTGGAAAGTATATAAGACCAGTAGGCTGCCCGACTGGATCAGATCCGCATGAATTCCTCCAAGCCATATTGCTGTATTCCGTACACACCTTATATACCTAATAAGTCATTCCGACCAAAACCCTGTTCGAACCTAACAAGGGCACCACCGCGGGAATGTTGCAATATCACGAACATGTGCACTCCTAGATCGAGCTGCGCCTGCACATAGAGCGCTCGCACATGCTACAGGTGCTCGGGCTCGTGGCCCAGTGAGTATTGATGCTTACACGACCAAATGCTTCCTTAAGGTGCGAAAGAATGCCTATGGCCTCTTCCTCTTTAGAGCCCCCTATTTGGTGTCTCTGCCCCGTTGCATTCGTTGAATGTAGGGTAAGGCTAACATCGCTAAAGGATTCTATGGGTGTTGAATACAATACAGCCTTTTAGCGGTGCTCCTGATAAAGGCGGGATTCTTGGCAAGCGCGCTATCATGAAGAATGTGGCGTTTTACGTGTGGAAACCGTATCCCAGGGAGAGATTCCACATTGAGCGATGAAGGAGCGAAGAATGAGCGAATACGTGAAGAATGGCTCCGTCCTTTTTCGGCCCCTCTGGCGCCGTCGTCCTCAAGACCCTTAGGCTCGATCGTCTTCAAAGTCTTCTGGCTTTGCCGTCATTAGGACCTGTAACCCTGATTGGTGATACAAGGCCCCGTTACAAAGCAAATTAACCTGACCCAAATCAAGGGGTTATCACTGAAAACCTGAGGAGCCATCAATAACCTAAATTTAGTCCCAATGATTCTGGGCACTGGAACAACAGGCGCCTTTTCCGATCACAACGGACCGGTCCAGCCTAGACTTCTGAGGCTTTGGCCTAGCAAGGCATTATTTGTGTTGAACACAAGAGAGTATGGAGGGCCGGGGCCCTCGGGTGCAGGACAACAATCCCCAATTTGGACAAGTGTCCGCTTTATGCCAGACATTTTATACAAACGAGCAACGGAGAGATGGAACAATGATCAAGCCCATTTATTGAAAAAAAGCCGCTTACGAGGCTGTGTCGACTAAGGCTTAGCCCTCAGAAAATCCAAAAGGGGTTTCCCGCCCCGCTCAAAACAATGTCAACACCGACAATGTCAACAGTGAATTCTCAGGACAGATTGATTCAGATAGACAAGACTTACATCACTGAATATGCTGAGGAGTCACAGGAGGCGTTGACACTTCGAATCACCAATCTTCTGAGTGACGAGACTGTCTATGATGATACCAGCATCCAGGAGAAAGTGGTGGCGTACTGTCTCCAAAGCAGGACTTCAGGATGCAGAGCGAGTATGAGCAGGAAGCCGAGGGTGGGCAAGGTGTGCTCACCGAATCAACCGACACAGGTTGTGGCCAGGTTGGTAGGCCGTGAATGAACACGCGTCATAAAAAGACATGTTCCCACCCTGAAGTGTTTTCGGGCCACACAATTTTGGGGAGGATCTTCTGGGACCTCAGGTTGTTACCTCCGTGTTCTCTGGCATCGGCAAGCACCCAGCGTGAGCCAAGGATTTTCTCGGTCAAAACATTTTGGCGACCGGCCGGACTAGCAATTCGGCCGATTTAAAGTCAATGAAAAAGCAATGGGGTATACATTACAAGATGAAACGGCTTCCACAGACATGACCAGGGGAGGAACATGTTTGAGAGAAGCAACAGAAAGAGAATGCAGTGATTGGGAACTACGCAAACCGGGTAAATGAGAAACACACGATGGTTCGAACCCCACTAGCAGCAAACAAATCCACAATTTTATACAGTGGTGACATGGAAACCGGTTCAATTGTCATTTTCGGCCCTTGATCAGTAACACAACACTCGGGATGACCATCCTACCGAATGACTTCTCCAAGTTTGAATGAAGCACAAGGGCTTTTGAAGACTGCTGGAAGGATTCTGAAGCTCTCGTTTTGGGCTGTTTGATTGTTGTGGTTTCAAAATATTTGTTGGGAACATTCTCTTGAAACCTCTTTAAAACGATGGCAAACGATGACACGGCAGATATATTGATCCCGTATTGGTCAGGTACTAGTCAAGTTCGGGTCAAGTTCTGCTCAGGTTCTACCATTAGTCCTGTCCACTGTTCTGCGGCAGATTGTGATGAGTCATACGAATGACCGGGCTTAATAAGCATTCCAAGAAGCGCTACAAAAGTTGCAGACCACGCCAGCAAAATAAAAACGAATCGACCTCATACTAATGGAAATCGGTTCTGTCTCATCCGCTTCGGAAAGCAACATTCGAATATCGGGGTATCACCTGTGCCGCATTTGGGAGTTGCAAGACCAACTAAAAACCTAGAAACGGTCAATACGGCGCCTGGAGGGCCTTGATTTGCTTTCTACTGCCCTGCTACTGGGGAAAAAACCTCGGATACTTTTCCGTTCTCATTTGAACGCCTTTGAAAATATCCTCAATTTAAAGCTAGGATTCCAAGGGTACCTGTCTCTTTATTCCTTCGGCCTTTTGTCAAAATCAGTCTGACGGCCGCATCCAGATCAGGCAGAAGAGTGAATTCGTTCGGGATTATTTCCATCATGACGACGACTCACTCCCAAAAGGGACCCCTTTGGTCAAGGTATCTGAAACAAGACCAAACTCCCTACCTGCTGCTTCATTTGGCGAAACAAAAACATTTCAATCGGTTTTGCCAAGATCATTCCCGTGCCGTTCTACTCCCAAGACTATTCCCTCTCACTGAGGGTACCAGACCCAGAGAAACACATTTCCTGGTTGTCTGTGGCTCAGGCTTTTTCTCTTTGGGAAACTTCCAAGGATCCTTTGTCGAGAGGCCGGCTATTTCTTTTTCTCGACAATCACTCTTCGGTGGATGTTTTGACGACACAACAACTCTAGCCTCAGCTTGGCAGTGCCCACGACTAAGACTTGTTGGTTTCATCCAAGAGGGCAGCACCACAAAAAAAGGCGGTTTACGGGTATAATTTATGATGTCCTTTTTCGAAGACTGGTGTTTCGAAATGGCGATTCTTTCTGAACAAACTTTCAAAAATGCAGGTATTCATTGAGGTACCTTTTGCCCCACAAGAACCCCGGAGAAATGATTTGACGACAAACCATGGGGAATGCGCTTCTGTCAACTGGAAAGGAAACTCTTGAGGTTAGTCGTTGGAATCCAAGTTCTAAATGCACATGGTTACTTTGGGATACAAATTCTTTGGACCCAAATTAGTTGATGCCGCTGAAGTTGCTTGTGGGGCGAAGCTCTACCAGGGTGCAGTCACCAAATCCCCTGTTAATAAACCCCGTGCAGTTGAGGCGGAATCTTTGCGAGAGGCATTCCCGGCAAATGTGTCTCTTTTGGACTAATGTCTTTGAAGAAGGTACCAAGAGAAACCAGATCGATTTGGGTTTCGAGTGTGGTCAAAGTCCCTTCACTGGAGGGACGGCCCCGAGGCAATTACTGATGAAGTCCTTTTCCAAAGCGTTCTTTTCGCTGAGTCTACGTGCCGGTCTCATTTGTGGATGTTTCTGACTTGGTTCTTGAGGGAAATGTTTGTCACGAGGGCATTTCCAAAGGGTTCAAGGAAAGGTTTCTCGAAGGATAGGTGATGGGCTTTACCAACTCGGGGCACAATGACCAACTAGGGGCGCGATGGATACAGAACTTACAGTTGAGATTCCTCGGACCAGAATAATCAGCACCCCTGTTAAAAGAAATCCTGACCGAAAAGAGGATGCAATTTTAAGCGTCTCAGGATATGTGGTTGAGGCGGATCTGTGAAGCAGCTTCTTGAATAACTTCTTGACGAAACCGTTAGCACCATGGTGCTAAATGTGGACGTGTTATTCCCTTGAATACCATTCCTTCTTTAGCTCCTACGGTTAGAAGAACAAGCTACAGGTTGCTGAAGCCCAAATACCGAGGGATAGGTGGACACGTGTCATGTTTACGATCCAGGTGTGTGAGCTTCCCAGAAGCAGTGACTGAACAATCTCGGGGAGGTTCTTAAGATCCACTGCCACATGTTTAAGGTGCCCCGTTCTTAACTCCACAGCACCCAAACAAGTTGAGCACCACTGAAGATGTCTGCCCGACCCAAAATGTGTCTACCGGTGCAACGAGGCCTGACGGGAAGTACTCACTTTCTTACCGACTATGCCTGCTTCTAGTGGATCCTCTCAACCGCTGGAAACTCGCCCATGGTCAATGTACGGCACACTGTGGCGGGTCTTGACGCGGATTCGGAATCGTCCTCTTTACCGACTCCTTGAACGAGCCCTCACTATGCAACTTTTGGATTCTGGGTTCGGAAACAGTCTCCTTCAGAGCACGCAATCTAACGAAGTGGTACTCAATTACCCAACGACAGAGGACGTTGGGCGCATGGTCACCCTGACCAGCAAGATTCGACGAAAAGACAGGTGGGTGCAAATGTGCCGTCCGAAGCGCCGCGGCACGTGACGGCTCACGCCTTTTGCTTGTTGATTAAACAGGGCCAAATCGCAAGCAAGAAGTGCGTAGCATGAACGTTTAGTGCGTGTGTGCTTCAAAAGATGAAGAGTCCTGCTGGGCTTCAAAAAGATGAAAAGTCCTGCTGTGCTGCTTAAGGGTACTCTCCTAACGTCCTTTTGGAATACAGGAACCCTCATCTTGGTATGACTATGAGGAAGCCATCACTCTGATGTCTAAGTCCACTTGCTCGTTGCATTGAAAGTATTTACTGGAAGTTGGAATACACATAACATGTGGACCTGCCTCCTTGTGTGATTAACGGGAACAATTTCTGGTCCGCCATGAAACAGGAAATGTTCCACAGCTTTGGTGCGGGAGATATCTTTCATGGGCTGCCCTAGAATGGGCTGCTTTGACTAGAGGAGCTGTTAAATCAAAATGACTTAATTTCGTGTTAGGACTATTGTGTATCTTTCGGATAGAAGCTCTCTGTACACAGGATTAAGCTCCTAACCGGCTTAACAAAGTAATGGATCTTTTCCAGGAACGGCGACCTAATGATGATTGAGCATTCTGAACGGCTACTTACAAGTAGGAACTCTCCCGAACAGTATTAAGGATATCTTAAGTTACTTAATAGTATTGGTGTATCACTTATCTAAGATTAAGTAGTGGAGTTCTGCCGTTCATAATCGGGCTTACCCATATATCTGGGGGAAATCATAGGATTTGCCGATCCTGCTACGGTACCCACCCGCGTTGGGCTGCAACAATGATAACCACCGGGGTTGGGCTGCAAGGATGTTAACCACCAGGGTTGACCTCCGGAGATTACGTTGCATTGTGTTGAAGACCAAAGCCTGAGCGCACTATGCTTAGCCACTGTGCATGGTTTGGTCTCCTAAAGCGGTAAGCTGGACGACTAGACCAGGCAATTAAGGGGTGAATGTCGACCCCAAATATAAAAGGCACAGTGCCTTCTAACTTCATAAGAGTAATCATACAAACCCAGGTTGGAGTGTCACAGATGCCTCCTAGAACCAGACCCACTAATACAAATGTATCTGCTAATGGAAGGGAAGTTCACACTTAACTTCATGATACCATGGCTGTGTTATTCGAACATAAGTCCCCACTGGACATTAGTCCGTGGTTACTCTATGGTCCTCCTGATACACCCATGTATGACGTCGAACAGGAATTGTCCTCTTTACACATTGTCATCCTGCATCTAACCCGCGGACGTCTGATGTATTGTTAATTCTCAGACTATTTGTTATTAGCTATGTATGTGTTAACTGCTAGCGTCGTCACTTGACTCTTACGGAAGAACTGAGGTTCCAAATAAATCGGTGAAAAGTCTTTCACCCAGCCCGGCGGCCATCGCCTGCAGTCCTGCATATGAGTGCCGGCTGTTCCGAGTGCACGTGAGCTTGTGACTTCTTATCACGCGTTAACATGTATTTTGTTAGGAGAATTCATATGCACGCCAGAATTGAGTATCTAGTGACTATGGATTCCACCGTGACTTAGCTCAGCTAAAGTCTTGAAAGAAACCCGATAAGTAGGATTGTGTGGCAACAAGGGTCTCCAGACACGTGAGTGACATCACGCCAGTGATGTCACGTGAGTGGCCCTGATCCATGCAAGCAAAGCGAATCGAAATTCTAGGAAGCATTCAATGCATCTTGCTCAGCAACGCGGCATCGGTCAGCGTTAGCCACAAGAGCCGATTGGCGGAAAAATCCAGCAAGGATAACCGAACGCCGATCACCCAAGTATATAAGACCAGCAGGTTGCCGACTAGATCAGATCCTCAGGGATTCGTCTAATTCATACTTCTGTATTCGAATATACTCTAGAAATCAAGAACTTAATAAGTTATTCCGACCCGCAACCTGTTAGAGTCTAATATTCCGGTTGCGGCCATACCAAGTGGACAATACAGTTTCCCGTCCAATCAACCATAGGCAAGCCACTTAGGACCACAGTCAGTAATGCAGTGGGGACCATGTGTAAAATTGCGGTGCGGCAATTTTTTTTCCCTCGCGTGAAATGCAATGGGGCCTCCGACAGTGTGGCTGTGTGAAAGCAGTATATCTCGATGTTCTAGTAATCTCTGACCGATTTGTGTGCTGCTCCTGGGGCTGTATGTGTCACCAGGTGCTACTGGGGGTGGGTTCTGTTCCGGAGGCACGGGCTCCCGTTACCGTTCCAGCCACTCTTCTTGCCTCTTGTTTCATGGCTTGGCCAGAATCTGGGCACCCCGACTTTCAGGCAACGGTGAGTGACGTGCCAATAGTGCCGGCCCGTGGCTTCTTCTTATTTTGACGGAGTTTGGAAGAAGGAGCTCACTGTTTTTTTTTCTGGGTATAAACTTGGTTTACCAAGATGCTCAATCTGATGTGTCGCTTTTTGCACCCCAACGCTCTTTCGCGGTCAATTTTACCAATGGTGAGCACATAATATCCACCAGGAACAGTCACTAAACCTGCGTGACCCTTTACATACAGCCCTAATAACCAGCCCCGGACATCCTCAGTACTGTATTTTGCACGAAAAGTTTCGGCGGGCGTGGTGCTTGTGACGTGATATGCTCAGCAACCGCATCCATATTGCTCACGCGCAACGCGGCCGCAGACCCGTCCGATGTGCAGGAGAACTCCTTATAGACAGGAGCACCCGCATTCTGCGTCATCCGTGGGAGGGTTTGGAGGACCAGAGATCAACCACGGGCTAGTGTTCAGCTTTGGTCCAGGCTAGAATGAAGCCACGGTATTGTGAAAATATGGGTGTTTATGACGAACAGTCGCATTGGTGGCTTCAGTGGTACAGGCAGCAGGAGGCGTCTTGTATGCACCCCGACCCGGGGGTTGTCGATTACTCTTATAAAGACCGCTAGCAATTTATATGATTGTCAATTTACCCGTGCTCGTGTTAGGTCCTGAACGTTCCCTCCCACCGCCGTCGTGACCCAAAGGTCGTGTGTGGCACGACGCCTAAGTAGCGCGTTCTCAGTCTTCAACAGGCCTCACACGTCCAACCAGTGCCGGGGACTCTCTTCTCGCGGCCGATTTAAAGTCCGTGTGCTCCGTCCAACAATTTGGCTGACATCTTATCCCGCGCCAACCAGCAGCTTGCACCGAAAGCCCTGAATGAAGGACTCGGAACAGAAGTGCGCCACACCCCAAGGACACCCGTACACCAGCCGGTCCCTCCTCGCTTGGAATCCCACGCCACAAGTTTATGGACATTTATGTTTTTCATTTGAATGAATTAGATGCCAGAACTGCCTTTCGTTGAATGACAACAGTATCGCCAGTGAACACCTTCGCACCGGATGTTGGGGACCCTGCGCGGTCTGAAGTCTATTAGCTGGCACAAACCGGCAAATCACATTCCTTCAGTTTCCTGTAGTATATTGCGCAACCGGAGTATTCGGACCAAGCGGGCAATCCGCTTTTATGCTCAGACGGTGGTGCATTCTGCTCACCGTAAACCAACCCCGGGGCTCATTTCACTGGTGTCTAAAAATTTCGAAAGTATATGTGAGCGTCTGAGCTGAAGCTGAACAAAACCGAGCGGAGGGGATTTGAGCGGTGGGGATTGAGCGGTGGGGATTGAGCGGTGGGGATTGAGCGGTGGGGATTTGAGCTTGCACCAGAGGTGGTTGCGCATGCACTTCTCTTGTTTCACCAACTAGTAAAAGTATCATCACTCAAATGACGCTTTCTCGGATTTGGAGTTCATAATAAGCCTTGTCATTTGCTTTGGCACACATAACTCGATGGTTNTTTGGAGTTCATAATAAGCCTTGTCATTTGCTTTGGCACACATAACTCGATGGTTTTCCTTTGATGCTTATTAAGCTCTTGCTTTAACTGATTTTAAACACGTTCCGTCTGTGAGGAACTCCAGACTTCATCTGGCCTGATGCCATACCGTTCTTAAGCACCTTGGAAATTACTTTGGTTTGTAGCCATTCATCCGAACAGGCACGAACAACAGGACTTCATATTTCCGGTGGAGCTTGTCTCCCTCGAAGGCTTCTTCTGATAGCTGTGCCGTTGCGATGTGTTTTGTAAGGACAATACATCCACGCCAGTCCTCCTTGTTAGGTCTTTATTCCAGAAAAAACTCTTTGGTGCCATCGGCAGTCTTTGTTTTCACGAAGGACGCGAATGTAATTGTTCGACGAACTTCCCAAAAAAATCAACAATTCCTTGTACAATTTTGTCGAGGTATAATCTGATGGATTCTTCAGCTCCAAGGTTTACCTGAGTTGGTATGCCCACCAAGTGTTCATCCACCTTGGATGGACCTTCCCAGTAGAACCAAATCACTTTTGTATGTTTGGGTTTTCCAACGCCTTGACTAACTCGGCTTCAAAGATTGCCCCACCTTCTTAGTCATGAAGAGTGAAAGGAATCCTAACATCATCTGATATAGAACCACGGGGCTCATAACCTTCTGGTTGCTTCATGCAAGTTTTCCTCTTCCATCACTTCATTCAAGGAAGCTGTGGTGACATTTTGTCGTATAACAAAACCCTGTTCGACAGTCATGGCTAAGACTATTCTCAAACTTTCTTATCTGATTACAGGTGATAATATTTCCGGGTAATCAGTATCTTCCTTCTGGAAGTTGCACAGAACCACAAGTCTCACCCTTGTGTAGACTATTATCCTTTAGTGGGAACACAATTTAACGCGTTTGTGGTATAGGAGGGCATATTGGCAGAGCCATATCTTGAGTACACTGCTGGGAGCCCTTCGCCAGGCTTTATATATCGAAAGTTGTATGCTCGGCCGAACGTGGTATGGAGAATGCGGCTTCTCGGCTAATTGATGAGCAAAATATTTCACTCCTTCGCAGATGACTGAACTCATCCGGCCACTTAGCTTGTAGGTAACTTTTTTTTTTTTATACCTGAATTGAATTCTTTCTCAAACATACCGCCGACGTCGCACGTGGTATGTGCAATGCTTTTCAGTTCGAGACCCGCTATAAAGTGCATGATTCACCTAAAGGTCAGTATATGCACTTTGAAATCCAAATTCACTGTCAGAGTGGAAGTCCCCTAACGGAGTCCTAGATTTTTGTTATTTTGGCTTTTTCTGTTATGCTGCAGCCGTCTGCGACGTCTATGAGCGGATTTTTCGATATCGTCATATCTTATATACATGAGATCATCATCCATGGTTTCCGAAAGCTTTAGGCCTTTGAGGCGCAGCACCGGCATGCCCTTCTCGAAGGACACGTCACACACATGAAAATTGCTGCCCCGGTTGAGTTTTGAGCGAGCGTTTTCAAATGCATCAACAAAGAGACTAGAGGGTTGTGCTGACACCGTAACCGTGCCTTTTTTGCATTTGAATAGGTATATCATGGTGAATGATAGAGTATTAGGCCGCTTACAAGCATGTGCGCGCAAGCTAGTCATGGATTTAGTATGTAGGTCAGTTGCGCTATAGTAACCCTAGAACACGCAGGGCATTTGAATTGCCCCTTGGCGGCGGGGTCTCGTTGAAGGGGAATTCGATGTTTTAATCACTTTAATTCTTTGCTCTCCATAACTAGGAGAGAGAGATTAAGGCGGGGCGAGGTGGGGCCGGGGGGCCAAGGTGAGGCCACAGCCTTCCGTGAATTTTGGAGATAGCGGCCCTGGCGTCATTACCACTGCTCAATCAGGAGATATAATGAGAGGCAATGTTTAATGCACTCACTTAAGCGCTTGTACATGGCGTGCGCGTCAAGACAGGTACCTTCGACAGTTTGGTGCACCCATCAGACCACAGGTCGAGGAGGCGGCCGAAGCTCTTGCACCTATTTCACATTTTTCCGGGTCATGAATATGTCACTTGCCGTCGCTGACCATGGCTCACTTACATCATTGGTCCTCTACATGAGCTTCTTTCCGCGGAGCACCTTGACTTGGCGCGGGCGAAGCACTTGAAGGTTCCATAGCGCGTCCCATGCACTGCGCTTAAATGGGCCGCATTGAGCAGTTGCCCTGACAACGGCACAGCCCTACTGCGGTGGGGTAGAGGTCCACACCAATGGAAGGCACGAAGTGGGATTCCGGATTGGTGACACTTTACAATATCCCCGCCGATACCACATCTACAAGAACAAGTCCTCGCGTAAGTTTGCGCCACCATGTGTTGAACTGTGTGATGTGCGAACCTGTATTTGTGACTGCTCTGGATGCAGTCCAGAGCTTGTGTGCAGACTACTGTA
>NKZP01001319.1:0-24589 GCA_002370765.1 Metschnikowia similis
TCTGCAACCTGCGTATTGAACTATCTCTCGTCTCTAGACTCCGATGCGCACACCTGCATGTTTCCTTGTCATAGTTCAACATTACACGCCCTTCCACTCCGCCCTACTCCCATACATCAGTCCCCATAGTCGGCGTTATCCACCCCAACTGGAGGCTGCATCCATGATATCCATAGTCGAAGAAAAGACCCGCAGCTTGGATAAGGAGCTCCACTGGCTTGTCAACCATATCATCACGCCCGAATTCCCTCAGCTCATAGAGGCGCTCCAGATAAGCTCAAACCTCCTCCTCTACAACTCGCCCCAGCACCCTGACGCCGCCAGCCACATAGAAAGGGGCCCCGCGATTACGCTTCCGTTCTCGTCGTGCAAGTCAGATGAGATGTCTGGCTTCCTCGTCAGAGACGGCGCATACATTACCAAGATGAGTGCCAGCGTCCGTGAAAAGCACTTGAATCGTCTTATCAACCGCCTTACATTGCGCCGACCGTATCTACTTCTGCAGATCTTGACTGCAAAACAGAGCATCGACGCGTCGGTGGCCCTAATAGTGCAGGCCATGTCAATTTTTGAGCAGGAATCATATGATGCAAATGGAGGCCCGAAAGACCCTGAAACTGATTCGAGTAAAGAACAGAACGACCTTCAAGACGTCGGAAAAGCCCCTAGCAAACATTGCGACTTTGAAGACCTTGGAAAAGGCCCAAGTGACTCAAACAAGAACCAATGTGACTCAGAACGTGGAAGAAATTCGCATAAGCAGCTCGTGGCGGTGTTTCAAGAGCTCCTAAAGGAACTCCAAAATGCCAAGTCTAGCCTCCAGCTTCCCACTGATCCCGGATTGGTGTTTCCACAACACGTGGCCGACGAAGGCATGTTCGAGCCTGATCTCTTCAACTCCGTTGCCGTGGACGTCTACTTGAGCCTGGCAGAAATATGTATCGATATCAAGAACTTCAATAAGGTGGACGAGAAACCTTGGTGTGAGATCGACCCGTCTACAGGCAAACTGTACGTGGACAGTCTCAGGGATCTGATGTCACAAGGCAAAGACGTCAGCGTCGAAAAGTCAGACCCTGGTGTTTTTCAAAGCGTGCTTGGCCACCTTCTGTTGAAGCCCCGCTACGATGTACAGGATTACATCACGCGTTGCGTCACCTACAATAATGCCGTGGTGATTGTAAACAAGAAGCTCGAGGTTCTGAGTGCCGACCCGGTGCTAATGAGTGCATTTACCAAGCTTGATTCTGTGGAGTATATGGTGGGCAGCTTTCTAGAAAACATCACCAAGTTGAGCCTGTGATGACTGCTTCAGGAGATTTTATGACAAGTACATCGGAAGGGGGCTCATTTATGAGCCTTTAATCCAACCAAGCCTTATGTTGATAAGGAAATAGAGGGATAGAGAAAGAAAGAGAGAAAATTGAATAAGGATACTGAGAGGGATACAGAGAGATAGAGACAGAGACAGAGATAGAGACAGACAGATAGAGACAGAGATAGAGACAGACAGATAGAGACAGAGATAGAGACAGAGACAGAGATAGAGATAGGCAGATAGAGACAGAGATAAAGATAGAGAAAGAGACAGAGATAGAGACAGAGATACAGACAGAGAAAGAGACAGAGATACAGACAGAGATAAAGACAGAGATAGAGACAGAGATAGAGACAGAGAAACAGAACGATTGGTACAAATGCCGCAAAATACTACAGTCATACTTGGCCGATCCTGGAACCTTAGTGAAAATGACCAAACTTGCCAGGACGTTGGGCGATACTAAAGCCTACGAGCCAAAAGGCTACTCTGTCCAAATCAGCGTGCCATGTTTGACCGGCTCACTCAGTTTGTTGCTGACTGCCGAGATATGTCTTAAAGACATCGAAGGCCCGTGGCATGCTTTCTAACCAGACCCATGTGTAAGCTGTGATCCACGCAACATCGGCCAAGTACAAGTCCAGATCGAATGTATCGTAAGCAGTGTGCCCCGTGACGCACCCCAGTACTGCACACAGGGGCACGAGAGTCCGCTCGTTCGTGGTTTCCCCGATGCATGCTAAGAGGTATAGTAAGCACCGCCACTTCTCGCTGCAAATCCCCCAATTGGCTCAAGCTTTGCTCCAGAGTATTTCCAGTACCACAGTCCTCAGCATTTATCCCCCTGCGGTCTTTTGCGCTCCCTCCCTTGAAGCACTTTGCCCCAATGTCTTATACTATTCTTGCCGATGACCTGGCAATCGCCAAACCCCTCCTTGACACCCGAAAATACCGTTTTTTGCAGCTCAATGACAACAAGCTCCACGTGTTGGTGATCCACGATGCTGAAGCTGACCGTGCCGGCGCGTCTTTGGATGTCGGAGTGGGGTCTTTTGCCGACGCCAAGTACAGCGTCTCCGGTTTGGCCCATTTCTGCGAGCACTTGCTTTTCATGGGAACAGCAAAGTACCCCGAAGAGAACGACTACTCCAGCTTTTTGGCCGATCATCTGGGCCAGCTGAATGCATACACGGCAGCAGAGCACACAAACTACTTCTTCGAGGTGGACTCGGCGCATTTGGAACCTGCTGTGGATCGTTTTGCCCAGTTTTTCATCAGCCCGCTTTTCAGCAAAAGCTGCAAAGATAGGGAGATCCGGGCAGTGGACTCGGAGAACAAGAAGAATCTCCAGAACGACATGTGGAGGCTCTACCAGCTCGACAAGTCGCTCAGCAACCCCAAGCACCCTTATAACGGCTTTTCTACGGGCAACTTGCATACGCTCAATGATGATCCGTTGCAGAAAGGCTGGAACGTGCGTGACATCTTGCTTGACTACTACCGAGAGCAATATTCAGCCAACATTATGAGTTTGGTGATTTTGGGCAAAGAGTCGTTGGATGAGTTGTCAGAAATGGCCAGCTCCAAATTTAGCCCCATCCCCAACCGCGACTTGGCAACCTCCAAGGAATACGCCGCCACCCACCTATACACGGAGAACAACCTAGGCAAACTCATCAAGGCCAAGTCCATCATGGACTCGCATAAGCTTGAGCTTTCCTTTTACATCCCCGATGACATGGAGAAGTTATGGCGAATCAAGCCAGGCCAATATTTCTCGCACTTGATTGGTCACGAGAGTAATGGCTCGCTTCTCCGCTTTCTTCAGGCGAAAAATTGGGTGGTTTCGCTTCTGGCCGGTAGCCAGAAGGTATGCGCAGGAGCAGCCCTTTTTATGGTGGACCTTGAATTGACCCCCGAAGGTTTAGCTCACTGGGAGGATATCGTGGTGCATGTTTTCGAGTACTTGAACATGCTCAAATGCGAGGGCCCCCAGCAGTGGGTTTGGCAAGAACTTGCTGATATGTCTCGTATCAACTTTAGGTTCAAGCAGAAAACCAGCACCTCCTCCACGGTTTCGAAAATGAGTAACCTGCTCTACAAATTTACCGAAGGCTATAATATTCCCCCGGAGAATTTGCTCGATGCGCTGATCATGAGGGACTTTGATGCGCTGGAGATTGATAAATTCGGCAGCTTCTTGAACCCCGAAAATCTCAGGGTTACGCTAACAAGTCAGAACTTTGAAGAATTGCCCAAGCGGGAGAAATGGTACGGCACCGAATTCTCTTACGGCGATCTTTCTGCATCTTTACGGGAAAAGATCTCCAGTGTTGGCTTGAACGAGAATTTTCATTTACCCCAAAAAAATAAGTTCATCCCCAAAGACTTCCAGATATACAATCAGAAGTCTGACGTGCCCATGAACCACCCTCTCCTCATCAAGGATACGCCAAAGTTCGAGACATGGCTCAAACAAGACGACCGCTTCACTGTTCCAAAAGGCTACATCAACTTGAAAGTCCACCTTCCGCCACTTCACGAGTCGCTTAACAACACAGTGATGGGTAATTTGTTAAGTGAGCTTTTCGACGACCATCTCAACGATTTAAAGTATTACGCCAGCATGGTGGGGCTCAACTGCGACATATACCAGATGAGGGACAGCTACGTGATCAAACTTGGAGGCTACAACGACAAATTACCGGAGTTCTTGAAGCAAGTGTTGGAGGAGTTCGTCAAATACTTGCCGAAAAAGGAGCGGTTCGACTCCATCAAGTATAAATTTGCCCAGAGCCTCAAGAACTTCGGATACCAGACGCCATACTACCAGATCGGGACCAGGTTTTTGCACTTTGTCAACGACAAGACCTATACTCACGAGGAGAAGTACGAGGCGGTAAACAAAGTCGTGTATGAGGACGTTTTAGGGTTTGCGAAAGATTCTTGGGGTAAAGGAATGTTTGTGCAAACTCTTATTCACGGAAACTTTAGGTTTTCCACGGCATCCGAGGTGAGCGCGTTTTTGGACCAGGTGTTTGCAGACCAACCGGCAATCGAAACGGAAAAGAAGGCAGTGGCTGCGGCAATCGAGTTCCACAGCTACAAGTTGTCAGAAGGCGAGCATCTTCGGTACGAGGTGGATTTGCAAGATTCCGAAAACATCAACTCGTGCGTTGAGTACTTCCTTCAGATTGGTGATTTGGGCCAAGACACCAGAGACCGGGTCCTCACGCACTTACTCTGCACAATGCTCCATGAGCCGTGCTTCAACCAATTGAGGACAAAGGAGCAGTTGGGTTACGTGGTGTTCTCGGGGTTTAGGCAGACAAGAACATACTATGGGTTCCGGGTGTTGGTGCAGTCCGAAATGTCCTGTGAGTTTCTCGAGTACCGTATCGAGGAGTTTTTCCGGAGCTTCGAAACCAAAAACTTGAGCGCCCAAGAGTTGACTGATGAGGCATTCGCGAAATTCAAGAAAGCCTTGGCGTCCAAGAATTTGACCAAGCTTAAAAACTTGCACGAAGAGTCCAACCGGTTCTGGAGTGCCATCACCGATGGATACTACGACTTCACCCAGAAGGAAGACGATGTGAAAATTTTGGAGACAATCACCAAGGACGAGTTTTTGGACTTTTTCGCCCGAGTCATGTCGCCAGAGACGCCCCGGCTCAATGTGTACTTGAAGCCGCAGAGGGTTCCCGCATTGAGCCACAAGAAGGCGGCCGCCATCGCCATCAAAAACTACCTCCACAAGCACGCAGTGAGGTTCGAGACGGATGCAGTGGACGAACTCTTGGACTCCATGCAGGCCGAGGAGGTGGTGCACAAGATAGCAGCCGAGGCCAGCATACAAGTGGCGCCATTTATGGCCGAGACCAAGGCTAGAACCGCAGCGCCCGTGCCTCCCGCGTTCCCTGGGGGCAAGCCAGCGGAGAGACCCGAGTTCAAGGCATCGCATTCCAGGGGCAAGGTGCCGCACCCGGTGAGGGACTTGAAGAGCTTTTACCCGGAGTGCCACTTATAGGCGGCGTGACGCGCAGCGTAATCACTGTCAGGTATCACTGAGCCAAGTATCAGAGCCAAGTATCAAGCCAAGTATCAGAGCCAAGTATCAGAGCCAAGTAGTCAACCGCACCCCGGGCGCAAAGGCCCGTGCACCAGGACCCACCAGATCCGTGCACCAGGACCCTCCTAATCGTGCCTCCCCCGCTACTTGGCCTCGCCATGAAGACACTAAGCCTCAACCACATCAGCGAGAAATACTTCGAGAAGCTCTTCCTCGCGAAGAATAACTCGCAACTAGCGGCCAGCGTCAAGGGCCGCGTGCTATTGGTCGACCAGCACACCATGGCGATCATCTCCATGTCCTACAGCCATTCACAGTTGCTCCAGAACGACGTGATTCTTGTCGAGTCCATAAACAAAACAGCCCAGCTCTCGCCCATGAAGCATTTGAACTGCATAGTGTACGTGAAGCCTTCCAAGGACTCCATCCAGCTCTTGTGCCAGGAGTTGGAGGCGCCTCACTACAACAGTTACCAGATCTTCTTCAACAACAGTGTCAACAAATCGGATTTGGAGGCGGTGGCGCTGGCAGACGTGCACAAGGCCGTGAACCAAGTCACCGAGGTGTTTCAGGACTACTCCATCTTGAACGATAACTTCTTCGAGGTGAGCCCGCTGCACATGGCGCCAGGCAAGCGCACAGTGATCGAGGAGTGCAGCAGTCTACTGAGCTTGCTCTTGGGGGTCAAGAAGTGCCCCGTGATCAAGTACGACACGCAGTCGATTGAGCTGAAGCGACTTGCGTCCGAGGTGTTGTACTACATCAACTCCAACTCCAACAACAACCTCTTTGACGAGTTGAATCAGCACAGTGACTTGCCACCGCTATTGGTGATTTTGGACCGCAAAATCGACCCTGTTTCGCCTCTAGTTGCACCCTGGACATACCAGCTGATGATCCATGAGTTGATTGGCATATCCCGAAACGTGGTGCGGACCCCGGGGGCCTCGGGCCAGGCCGAGCTCCTCCCGCTTTCGGAGACCTCGGATGCCTTTTTCCACGAGACGATGTACTTCAACTACGGTGACTTGACCGACAGGTTCCAGAAATACGTGGACCTGTACAAGAAGCAAACCAAGCAGTCGTCCATCGAAAACCTAAAGACGCAGGACCTTTCGGAACTCAAGAAGATATTGACGCGTTTCCCGGAGTACAAGAAGCTCTCCAACAACATCTTGAAGCACTTGAACATCATCAGTGAAATCGACCTGAACATCTCCACGCAAAACCTTTGGCTCATTGGCGAATTACAGCAGACCATCCTTTGCGACTTGGAGAGCTTCGCCACCATCAAATCCAAGATGGCGGACTTGGTCGCAGATCCCGGCATTCCCACCATACATAAGGTCAAGATGTTGTTGATATTCATAGCCAAAAACTCCCATCACCTGGCGGAGATCGCCTCGTTGGTGTCCAAGCTCTCCGACCCAATCACAACTTCTCCTCAGCCTTCAGATACCCATATGCGGCTCATCAAGAAGTGGGCCTCCAACAAGAAGTTCTCGGGCACCACAACAGAAAGCGCCGCCAATAAAAACATTGGCAACTTGTTTAACAACAACCGCATCAAGATCCAGTCCTTGTTCAACGGGAACTCCAAGCAAGCCCAGGCGACCCGAAATGATAACATCTACATGCAGTACATCCCCAAGCTCAGCGAGATCGTCAACTCAATGATTGGCAGCGCTGATGATGGCCGTGATTTGGCCAAGCTCCAGGAGCTACATGGCTTGGCCACGTTGGTTCCGGATTGTGTGGCGAACCAGTACGGGAAAAACCTATCTTCCGTGCCTGCGCAAGAGATTATTGTATACTTTAAAGGGGGTGTGACTTATGAAGAGGCTCGGTTAGCGCACGAGTTGACCAATCTCAACCCAAACTTGAGTATGGTGATTGGAGGCGATAGCGTTTTGAACAGCACTTCATATTTGGCGAAACTATGCGATGAGCTCAATGAACCTGCGGAACCTGATCTGAGGGCCCAGCGGGCTCAGTTGAGGGACCTCCTCTAACGCTCATTTGCGGGCGAATCCCTAACGGGGACGTCCTATGCTATCCGTTCTCAATTGCTTGAATACAGCAGAAATCATGGTATCGACAAATGAGAACGGGTTGCTTCTCTGCGTCTCTGCAACCTGAGATGCTGAATTGAGGTGAAATTGTGGAGTGTTTTGAGCCCGCATGGATTAGAAGGACGGATTATGGCGATAAGACTAAAAGAGTAACCGGCTGGAGGTGGACTTGAGCTTCCAGTGAATTGACCGGCAAAATAGCAGTGAGAGGACTTGATTCGTTATATTATACAAGTATGGACCGAATAGGATCCTCTTCAGATTCCATAGCAATAGTTCATGGCCCGTACTTCCCAAAGCGCTGTTCCCAAAACAAGATTTTCTCGGTTAGATTCTCCATCAACTTCAAATTCTCATCAAACTGGGTCAAGATGTTGGAGTTTTCAGAGCCCTGGGCCAACTTGGTGGCTCTTTCTTCATCTAGTTCCATCTGCGAGCGCCCCAACCACTCCAATATGGCACCAGTACGCTTGCGCAAGTCATAGATCGACAGCTTTTCATTGACATAGCGGGGTTTGGACAGCTGGCTGAGTAGATACTCCTTTGAAGCGGCGTCCGCGGCGCTTTGCGCGTCAGCGTCAGTCGGCAGGCCGTTTCCCGTGGGCTTTCCATTCTTCACGAAGCTCGGACGCACGCTCTTGACAGGCTTGGGCCGTTTTGCTTTGGGCGGGCGGGAATCCTTCTTGGACTTGTCTTCTTCAGGGTTTTCGGTTTCCAGCTCTTCAGATCGCAGGTGATGATCAGCAGGGTGGTCCAGGAGCCTTTTGCGGTCGCCAGTGGAGGGCTGAGTGCCTGTGGAGTCGGAGGAAGTAGACTTGGCACTTTCCCGAAGCGCCCGCTGCAACTGCTCGTCAAACTCGTCGTTTTTGCGCCGGTCCTTTCGCAGCAGCCGGTGAGGAGCGACGCTGGAGTCCGATTCACGCGAGTCCAGGCCGCTGGACGCCTTGCGGCTGGACCGGAGCCGCTTCTCGTCAAGGGCCGGCGGCGCCTCGCCGCAGAAGGCCAAAAGACGGCTTCGCTCTTCGTTCACCGGGAGGTATAAGGTGCGGCTGTAGCCCTCTTCCGAGTCTTTGATGAAGCGATGCAAATCCGGCTTGCACTCCTCACACCAGTATTTATCTGGTACATCCTTGTCAATGAAAAGACCCACACAGTAGCCGTGTTGCCACACAGAACATTTGTCGCATTGAATGAAAAGCCCATTGTCGACTTTGATGCTGTAGTCGTCGAGCAAAAGCTGCTGGAGGGGCTTGTTGACGGCGGTTATCTCGTCGTGGCCACATATGCAGCGGGTCACTTCGTCCTCCTCGCCTTCTGCGGGGGACCCGACCTCGGTCTCTCCTGCCACAGGAGGCTTGCTCTCTTGCGACACCTTCGCCCGGCCAGATCTTCGAGACATTTGCCGTGCGTAGCAATGGGGATTAGGGATTCAGGGCGGGGGCTCGACAAGTAGGGCGGGGAAAACAAATGCAGGGACGTGACTAGTGAAGCCTGGGGGATGGAGTCGCGTGGTCGTGCGCGGCACATGCCGCTTTCGATGTACGCGCACAACGGTTTGAACTTCTGCCTGTACGTACTGCGGTCTCCCCTGAACCATAGTCTAATGCCTGTGCCATGTTAGGGAACAGGGGGTTTTCCACCTACACTAGCCATGATAAATAGATGCAGGTGCGGCGGACGGGCAACCTGCATGCCGCTTGCATATGTTTCATGTTCGTGCAGGACTGCATACCCCCAGTGTATATAACAGAGGGTTTCCTTCTGGCTTAAGCCAGGGAGTCCTCGTCTATTCTAGCTTCAGTGCACGCCATGATAAACTTCAGGACGTAAGGCACCCGTTCACATTCAAAGACATGCCGACCCACCACCTGTTTGAGTCTAACATGCTCTTATCTGTTCGCTCAAGCCTTCCAAGTTTGCTGTCAAACTCCTGTTATCTATCGATAGAAAGTTGCATTCCCCCGGCCAATTTATGTCTATAAAAAAATCGACAGTCTACTCTTGTCAACATACCAGTGCTCTTACAATTCCGCCAGATACCTAGGTTTGCTGAAAGAAGCCTTATTCTACTTACACGACATAAGACGGCTAACTGAAGGTCTTAAGTATCTTGGGGCAAAGCAATTTTGGAGTTTTTTCCTCGCCATGAACTATGAGTATGCGAATAGGAACCTAAAAGCTTCGGAAGAATACGAGAAAGGGTCACATTCTGTTTGGAACACGCCAACATTATGTGCTATGCAACTGATCTCCTCCATCATATTAGAAAGGGAATCATTGAGCGAAATAGAATTGGGAAGAAAGCCTGAGAAACTATTTGAGCATTTGCGAGATTTTGAAAGCTGGCTGGGAAGTCATCGATTGCTTTATTCAATGCGAAGCTTGGCAGATTCTTGTGCAGACCTCGAGTACTTCATTTCTGTGCAATTAAAAGGATAGTCCATGATGCACGCGTTGCCAAAAAGCAATAGTCATTTGCTTATGCTTGCCAAGGCCCTCATCGTGACCCGCTCGGAGCTATCGAACATGCCGTTACCAGAGCCGAAGAAGTTACCCCGGATGGTGCCGACTTCCAGTCCAGCAGAGTGTTTATCGAGCGAACAATTTAAAACAGGTAAAAAGTTGATTGAGTGCAAAGAAATATTGATGGAATTACTCGAAGGCAACTACTTCTCCTTTCTGGACATTGGGCAGATCCGTGATGTCCAGTACTTGCTCATTCGGTGTGTGTTCCTACTCTCATCTTTTGCTATTCTCAAAAGAAGCGGAGCAAAAGACTTGTTACAGACGTCGTTTTCTTGAAGGATACCGCAAACCACCCTCCATTCTATAACAGAAAATACTTAAACGATGGGTTTATCCCTGAGACTGGGATCGATCAGAAGCATCCGCCGTTCCACGATTTGAGAAGAGCTTACTTTATGATTCGAAGCAATACCTTCCACTTGATTGGGCCATTGTACCCTAGATGTGTGTCAGATCAGTGGTGACTTGTCTGTTGCAAAATGGTCAGTATTCTAGAGCCTCAGAAGTGAAGCAAGTTCCTAGCCCTTCTTTGCAACTCCTGTGGTTCTTCCTGATCCCATGCTTAAACATTCTCGCCCATGTTGCTGCTCGAGTTAGCTGATACTGCCATCTAAGAAGACTCGTGTCTAAGAAGACTCGTGAGTGATTGGCCCCTAGCGACTGATGATACTTCCATGATCCTACGAGCGGAGTGCATTGGTCAATTTGTGTCGTGAGACAGATGAAACACCACAACAAAAACAAATTTGCAAGAAGTTATTTCTTGCAGATAGTCCAGCCCAAACCGAATCAGAGCCCATTCTAATACTCTAACACTTAGGAAAGACACTGCTGCTGTGTGATGGTGGTGCTAGAATCAGGGGCTTGACGTGCTGTTTGAGAACAGCCCTGCTTTAGTGTTGGAGGTTTTTCGGCTGAACGAAGCCTGATGCTCTGGAGCTGCCATTTCGGTGAAAAGAGTGTCTGGACAAGATTATTCGAATGGCTTTCTTGACACGGCTAAGCCAGGTTTCTCCACTGGATGCTCGGAATCGTTGGGTCCCTGAACGGTCCCTAGGGTCCGCAAAAGACTGACTCAAGATTGCTTTCAATGGCTGGTCAAGAATGCTTTCAAAGATGAAATTGCCTGAATTAATGGTCTAGGAATGGCCGAAGGCAGTATCTAAAGCGCAGGTGAAACTTCAAATGCAACCAAAGCTATTTGTAAGGGCATTTAAACACTTGCTGCCGAAGAAATATGCCGATACCCCCGTGCCACAGGAATGGACGGTAATATACCACAAAATGCCAACAAACAAAACCTTAAGGAAAGAACGCCAGTTACTACATTAAGAGGCTCCGACATTGAATTCGTCAATTGCCTTCCATGGCCCTCTTTATTCTTTGAGAAAACTAATATATCGTCTAGGTATACTATGGCGGATTCTCTTAACGAGGGGCCAAAAACTCATTCATGAGTTTTGGAAAGTTGCTGACGCGTTCGTGAGTCCGATGGCATCACTTGCCAGGTGAATATCTTTAGACATGCTTGGAGGCGTTGCAAGCTTTGCAAGCTTTGCAAGATCGGCCGGAATTGTATGCGAAGGAAGTGGCCCTGGCAAGATGTGTCCTTAACCAATCCACTGGACAAAACACTTGAGGAATACCCAGTTGTATTCGATGGAGTCCCTGAGTTATGAACAAGCTGTTCGATAAAGAGCTGGACTTTATGGAGAGAAGGCAACAACGAAGTGCCGGCACACAAGACAAACGGAACTCTTCAGTTATGTCCAGGTTTTGGCCAATCCGTCTAAAAGGAAACAGGAAGAGGTTTTTGCCCAGCTATAACTGTGATTTATATCTGAGAATCTTGCCCCTATCGCTCTCCCCTGACCCTAAAACTGTTCCAAATACGATCCTGCCGCCTTCCGCCCCTGCTGGTGATAGAGGGATTGTTCGCTCAGACACCTCTGCCTGCTCCGGTTGACACTGGGTCTCTCACTGCAGGTTCCACTGTGACCACTCCGTCCACTCTCGTTGAGGATGTGACTCTGTCTACAGATTTTTTAAGAACCTGTCCCCTGAAAATCCCGTTTCGCCGTCGCTTGCAAACACCCGAGGTGGACCTGCTTACTACTCTCGAGGGTAGCGGCCTCGAGGGTAGCGGTCTCGAGGGTAGCGGTCTCGAGGTTAGCGGTCTCGAGGTTAGCGGGTGTAAGAGTCCTGGAGTGTTTTGGATCAGGCTTGGTCTGACCCTTCTTCGCATCCAATATATTCTGCACATGCCCTTGTTCTTCCAATAACAGTCTCGACTGAGTCAAAAAGAGCACCGCTAAACAGACAAGAAGCAAAGGATACAAAATGAGGTGCAGCTTCACACAAGCCTGAAGCAATTGATGGAAATTGGCTAGACCCGACACGCACACGAGTGTCAGTGACAATGCGAGAGTGTCAGTGACAATGCGAGAGTGTCAGTGACACTGCGAGAGTACCAACGACACCGGTGCATCCGGGACGAACAGGGTTCTATGTACATGAAGGAAGCATCAAAACTGGAATATTGCTTGAGACTTTCTTGGCTGGCACTGGCAATTGCTTGGGCCTGTGGCTTGGGCTCGCCGCCGATTCGGACAAACCATGCGCGGTGGCCTACGCAGTCTCAGCCACCAAGACTGCCTCCGGCAATTTCCAGCTGTGGGTTTTGGGTCGAATTTGGGTTTGGGTCCCTTGGGGTCCATTTGGGTCGATCGGTCTCAACGGCTGTGCCACGCCACATATCCCCCAACCCTTTCCCGGATGCGACCAACGGAAGCCCAGACCTGGGCGCCGGTTCCGGATCTGGGCGTCCCGTTTGCTCGGTGCAGGCATCGAGATGCGCCGCGCATTATCACCCCCGTTTACCGTTACGCCCCGACACCCACCTCAGTTTTCTACTGTCCAAAACCAGACCCACCCTAACAATGGCCATGGTTCCCAAAAACGTGGCTGCTTTTGCGTCAACAAAAACTGTCCATCGCACATGGGCAGGAACCTTCAAGTGCCACCCTCAGGCCATCTTCCAGCCGGGGTCGCTAGAGCAGATCCAAACATTGGTCAACGAGGCCCGCAAGCACGGCAAGACCATCATGACCGTCGGATCAGGCCACTCGCCATCGGACTTGACCATGACCCTGGAGTGGCTCTGCAATTTGGACAAGTTTGACCAGATCTTGAAGGAGGAGCCGTTTTCCGGGCCGGCCTACAGCGGCAAAGGCACCGAAGTCAAGTATGTGGATTTGACCATCCAGGCCGGCGCTCGCGTGTACCAGTTGAACGAATACCTCAAGAAGAACAACTTAGCCATCCAGAACTTAGGCTCCATCAGCGAGCAATCCATCGCGGGCTTGATCTCCACGGGGACCCACGGGTCGCTGCAGTACCATGGCTTGGTGTCGCAGCAAGTGGTTTCGTTGGAGCTCGTCAATGGCGAGGGAAACGTGGTGTCTTGCTCGTCGGTTGACAAGCCGGATCTTTTTAGGGCGGCGCTCCTCTCGCTCGGAAAGATCGGCATCATCACCCAGGTCACGCTCCGTGCAGTTCCTCGCTACACCATCAAGCTGAGGCAGGAGATCATCAAGTTCCTGACGCTTTTGCGCGAGTGGAACCTGATCTGGCTCGACTCCGAGTTTATCCGCATCTGGTGGTTTCCGTACTCGGGCAACTGTGTTTTGTGGAGAGCCTCCAAGTCTGACGAACCGTTGTCTCCGCCACGGAGCTCGTGGTACGGCACGTTTTTGGGACGCACATTCTACGAGTCGTTGCTTTGGATCTCGGTCAACATCTGGCCGCGCTTGACTCCATGGGTCGAGAAGTTTGTGTTCAAACAGCAGTACGGAAACGTCGAGACTTTGGGTGCAGGAGACATTGCCGTGCAAAACTCCGTGGAGGGCTTGAATATGGACTGCTTGTTTCTGCAGTTTGTCAATGAATGGTCAGCGCCCTTGAACTCGGGCGTGCACACGTTGACCAAGTTGAACGATGCGATTCAGAAGGCCGCCGCCTCGGGTGCCTACTACGTGCACGCGCCCATTGAAGTGCGGTGTTCCAACGTCACCAATTCCAACTCGCCCTTCACGGACGACGACGGGAACGAGTCTTTGCACCCAAGCCAAGAGTTTTTGCTGCACAGAAGTCGTCTCAGCGCAGGTCCTATCCCCGGCAACAATTTCCGGCCCCTCTTGGACAACTCGCCCGTGCAGGCGTACGAGGCCGACCAGAAGAAGATATCCAACGATCAGTTGACTATGTTCGTGAATGCCACCATGTACCGGCCGTTTGGCTTCAACGTGGCCACGCACCAGTGGTACCAGATTTTCGAGAACATCATGACCGAGGCCAAGGGGAAGCCGCACTGGGCCAAGAACTTTATCGGGTTGCACGGCAAGCACGAGAAGGAGGATGACATCCAGAAGCAGATCGCCTACGGTGGAAAGCCGTTCTATGCCATGATTGGATTCCGGCCGGTTATGCACGACTGGTTTGGGAAAGACCTAGACACGTACACCAGGGTCCGTGAGGAAATGGACCCCCATGGAGTATTTATGAGTGGCAAGGACTGGGCGCTCAGAAATGGAATTGTCAAGGAGTGAGGTGGATGAAACCATCAGGGTCGAAGAGCTTTCAAGCCACCGCCCATGAAGCACCGACTGAAGCACCGACTGAAGCACCGACTGAAGCAACGACTGAAGCAACGACTGAAGCAACGGCTGAAGCAACGACTGAAGCAACGACTGAAGCAACGACTGAAGCAACGACTGAAGCAACGACTGAAGCACCGACTGAAGCAACGGCTGAAGCAACGACTGAAGCACCGACTGAAGCACCGACTGAAGCACCGACTGAAGCAACGACTGAAGCAACGACTGAAGCAACGACTGAAGCAACGACTGAAGCAACGACTGAAGCAACGACTGAAGCAACGACTGAAGCAACGACTGAAGCAACGACTGAAGCAACGACTGAAGCAACGACTGAAGCAACGACTGAAGCAACGACTGAAGCAACGACTGAAGCAACGACTGAAGCAACGACTGAAGCAACGACTGAAGCAACGACTGAAGCAACGACTGAAGCAACGACTGAAGCAACGACTGAAGCAACGACTGAAGCAACGACTGAAGCAACGACTGAAGCAACGACTGAAGCAACGACTGAAGCAACGACTGAAGCAACGACTGAAGCAACGACTGAAGCAACGACTGAAGCAACGACTGAAGCAACGACTGAAGCAACGACTGAAGCAACGACTGAAGCAACGACTGAAGCAACGACTGAAGCAACGACTGAAGCAACGACTGAAGCAACGACTGAAGCAACGACTGAAGCAACGACTGAAGCAACGACTGAAGCACCGACTGAAGCACCGACCCTGAACCACTGAAGACTCTTTGGCCCTACGTCAGCGACAATATTGTCAGGCTATTCATAAATAACCTCTGCAGTGTTCCCCGTTTCCACCATCCGATTGTGCTCACTCCAGAAGCACCGCATTCCCTCAAATTATTTAACTACCAAGCTCTCCTTGAACGTTATCAATATTAACATTGTGACCATCTATTGTACCCCCAGCGCATAAATCACTTAAAAGGCGCCGTCATGGGGTCGATCACCTCACCCTGGCGAACAGACACCCTCGGGAGAATGGACTTCTGGAAAGTGGCTCTGGACGCCCACTGTTCTCCAATAGGCATCCGCAACGAGCGCTCGTACTGCTCCACAGACTCGAATGGGAACGGCACATCCGCGGTCTGGTACTTCAAGTTGTGCTTGTTGACCAGCTCGTTGATGATCACATTGTCCAACTTATTGTCCTTCCTCTTGTTTTCAGCAATACCGTCGACCTTGCGAACGAACCTCTTCTTGGGCTTTTTGGTGATTCCTGCTCCGCCCCAGCCTCCCCACCCGGGCAACGTCAAGTCCTCCTCCTTGTCGCCTTGCTCCTCCACCATCTTTCGCTTCTGCGCCTTGAAGTCGCTGACCACGTCGTCGCCGGCAAACGCCTCCTTGATGAGCTCCGTTTGCCGGAACATGCGGCCGTTGCCTGTGCTGTCGTCGCTGTGCTCGTCGTCGCTGGCCATCACGTCTCCGCTTATATGCATCACCTTATCTAGGTCGACCAAGGTGGGGGCATGTTTTTGAGGTCTGCTCAGCTCCTGCTTGTCCAAATGCTTGGCGATTTTGTTTGCAGATTTGGAGAGCTTGGACGACGTGGAGTCCACCACGTGCATCTTCTTCAGCTTGTTGACCGGAGGCTTGTCCACCGCCAACCACGGGTTTTCCGCTTCGTCTTCGCTGAATCCGCCGAACTCGTCGTCGTCTTTCTCCTGCGCCTCCGCCTCAACCTCTGACTTCTCCACCCCAACCTCTGACTTCTCCACCTCTGCCTTCTCCACCTCCACCTCAGCCTCCTTAGCCTCGGCCCGTGCCTCCTCCATGGCACGCTTTCCCTGCATGCGAGACACCAAGTTGTGGGCATCATCGTCCCTGTAGTCATGTAAAACCTCCTCGTCCAACTCCTCCATTTCAGCCTTGGCCGTGTTGACCTTCTGCGAGTAGGAGCGCCGGCCCTGGTTTTCCACGCGGTTGATGGAGTTGGTGTCGGGGTTCTGGAACTCCTCGATGCCCGAGGCGTCTCTCATGCTCCTCAAGAATTCGAGTTCTCGCTGGTTCTCCTTGCGGCGCCTGTCGGCCGCGTTCTTCATGAAGTCCATGTCCAACACTCCCTTGCCAAGAAGCCCCCGCTCGCGGGCATCCTTCTCGTCGTCGTCCTTGGAGTACTCCCTCTCGATGTCGGAGATGTCCTCGTCACTCTGCTCCCCGTCCACATAGCCCATCTGCCTGGCGCGCAACTGCTCGCCCGAGCGCAACATCTCCTCCAACTCGGCCCTCGACGACGCGTCTTTGGAAATGCCCGACTTGATCATGCTCCGAGCCCACTTGCTGTGGGTTTTGTGGCGCAACGACATTCTCTCCTCTGCTCGCCTCATGTGGTGATCCTGGTCGTCTTCCGCGTCACTGGCCGCGTCATGAAGCAAGTGGGCATCTCTCAAGCGCTCCCGCTTCTTGATCTTGTGGTACTGCTTCGATTTGATCTTCTTGATGCGCTTGGCTCGCTGCTCGTCGCGGAACATCAACTCTCGCATGCGCCTGACCTCCAGCGTTCTCTGGATCATCTCTTCTTTGGAGAGCTTGGCTGCCTGCATCTGCTCGAACCGCTGCTCGTTACTCTCGTCAAGAAGCGCGCTCTGACTCAAGAGGGTATGTACCTTGGACTCTAGTTCGGTCTTTTGGCCGCCACTATCGGCGACAAGCTGGAGGTCTGCTTCGTCTTCGGTGGGGTCGGCTTTTTCATCCTCCAAGTTCTGGGCCAATGGAAACTCGAGGTGGTCGGCATCGCGGATCTTGCGCACCGAGTCCTTCCACTTGGCTAGATCCTCCTTGGTCATTTCGTATGCCGCCTTGCGGTCATGCCTTTCTTGAACGCGCCGCGGCAACGGCACAGCTAGCGGCCCCAGGTTCTTGCTGGCTTTGCTGGGGTCAATGAGGGGCGCCACGCTCGCATCGGCTCCGCCCAACATGTCTGCTAGGCTGAGCTTTTGCCCGCCTGAAGGAAGCTCGTACTCGTTGTCGTCTCTCTTATCAGCGATGAGCCTTTTGTGGCTGTCTTCTTTGGGGATGGCGCTGGCGATGGCGTGCCTCGTCGACTGAAGGTCAACGTCGTCGTTATCAGAGCCTCGAAGCAACTCCTCCTCATCAGTTTCGGACTCAGAATCCGACGACCCAGAGCCAGATGCGGAGCCGGACTCAGATCCGGACCCGGACCCAGACCCAGACCCAGACCCAGACCCAGACCCAGACCCAGACCCGGACTCAGACTCGCTCTCCCAGTTGTCATTGAGCACCAACTCATTAGCATTCAGACTGCTGGCCAAGTCCCTATCGTCGAGGTCCCACGCCTCGGAAAGTGTCACGAGCTGCGACTCGTCAACACTGGCGTAGCCGCCATCGTCTTCGGCGTCCTCGGCATCCTCGGCGTCACTGGCGTCAGGGGCGGCGCGGCTCTTGGTGCGTCGTTCTCTAATGGCGTGAGAGAATTTGGAGTCCAAAACGTCGCCATCATGGTCGGACCCAAAGGCTTCGTCGGAATCGAGTTCCTCATCGGTGAGCGGGTCGTTTTTGCCGCCGTGGGGCTCTTTCAGCAAGTGACGGGCGTCTAAGATGCCGTCCCGCACGCTGAAATCGCCGTTGTCGGAGTCCAGACCAGAGTCGGACGCGTAGCCGGCTTGCTGGCGCTCGGCGTGATGGAAGGCATTCAAAATCTTGCTCTGCAGCCGCTTTTTCTGCAGCCTTTGCTTTTTCTTGGCCATGTTGGAACTGACGGGGGCGATGAAGGAAGTGTTTCGATGCTGCGATGGCGATGCTCTTGGGCCGCGCAGACCCACCACCAGAACATCCGCACACCAAAACCCACCCCAAAACATCCGCACACCAAAACCCCAAAACATCCGCACACCACCAAGTTCTTCAAGCTCTCCAAGTTCTCCAACAACTTCTCCAACATCTCTTCTTCAGCTAACCCCGCTTTTGTATGGCCATGACTGTCGCAAAGTGGTTTCATACGGACGGTTGATAGAATGATAGTTCTCCTTCATGCAGGGTGTTGGGGCGAAGGAAGGCACAGCATACCCAAAACCAGTGCTCAGGCCGCCCCAGCCAAATCTCGCTCTTGAAGGGTTTCAAGAACATCCAATTACGCAGAAAACCCTCAGTGTGAGTGATTATGAAGGGGAAATTTGGTCGATGGAAGTTGCCGCTGCTATTCAGGGAGAAGTGGAACCGAGAGACCTCTATACCGGATCATGGGTGAATATCCGGTACTCGGGCGCAGGACATTGATGGGTTTAGACGACTCTACAGGATAAACTTGACGTGGCAAATCTTCCTGTCAAGATGTGGAAGTGTCCTTTTGGTTAAGTGTTTCATGATTGCCAAACAGGGCAAGTGGTGGGGCTGAGAGGGCCGAAGGTGATACCTATGAAGTCAAAAAATACTGTCCAGTTTGAGCGGCAACTGAAATGGTATATCCGAGTATGGATGATTAGGGGAATCGACATGAACTTGAAGAGAACCACAGTTGCCCGCTTTTTAGGCCCGTCCGGGATCTGGTGATGGCACCGTTCCAAAATGGATACATAGTGGTACAGGTCACCCCTCTGCAAGCTACACAGTCGGCAATTTCCGCCTTGGTGAAGATTCGGTCTGGACCCTTGCAGAAGCTAGTCAGTTAGCGTCACTCTCTCCACCATCACTTCAAACCAAGAAGTACCCAATCAAAGAATACGCCAATGCAAAATCCACATGGCTATCGTCCATGCCGAAATATCACATGCTTCTCCAAAACGTCAAATGTACCTATTGGTTGTGGTTTGATGGATTTGCCAATCACATCTAAATATGGCAGACCCTCAGATGTCTTCATGATTCTTGGAAGCATAGCATGGAGGAATACCGGCGTATTCAATTGTGCCTCCAACCTCCACATTCCCGTTTCTTCTTCTGGCATAGAGCCGAGGTTTCAAACCAAACCATCAAACAGGCTCAAGCAAAGCCACAAGACTCACACAAAACACCAGTTACATGAGTACTTCGGAGAAGAGGATACCGAAAGGACGAAATGGAAAAGGCACTGACCTGCACCTTAATACTCGGCTCGCTTGAGTACATTTTCCCCCACTGTTGTACCCAACATCAAAGGAGCTCAAATATCAGAACTGCACACAGGCTCTGGAACTGCCCATTGCTAAATTAGTTAGGTTTCAAGGCAGCCACGAGCAACTTCATCAGACCAATATCGGGTCCCACGTGACTGGACAGCATGCGCCGTTGAGGGCCCCTCTTAACCTGCACTATTGCTATAGTCTGGTAAATGTCATGCAAATTCACCCATACACCTCCAACAAAATATCCATTCTAGCCAACTCTGATGCCTTGATGTACGACTCCACGAAAAGTATGCTTTGCATCTGTGAAGTCATTTTAGCGCTCATGCGCACACCGCCAATTGGAACTTGGCAATCTCCTGCTGGTACTCTGTGCCATCATTCATCTAGAAGGCCCTTGAAATCATTGCCAAGAAAGAGGCCCTAAATTGTCGCCAAGAAAGAGGCCCTAAATTGTCGCCAAGAAAGAGGCCCTAAATTGTCGCCAAGAAAGAGGCCCTAAATCATTGCCAAGAAACAGGCCCTAAATCATTGCCAAGAAACAGGCCCTAAATCATTGCCAAGAAAGAGGCCCCAAATCATCGCCAAGAAACAGGCCCCAAATCATTGCCAAGAAACAGGCCCTAAATCATTGCCAAGAAACAGCCCCAAATCATTGCCAAAAAACAGCCCCAAATCATTGCCAAGAAACAGGCCCCAAATCATTGCCAAGAAACAGGCCCCGAATCATCGCCTCCTCTAGTATGTAATCAATCGTCCTTATTTATTGGATTGCTGAAGAGCCCCCAAAGCACAATCTCTCAATCGATCTAAATCCTTCTGGCATGCAGCCTTAGTGCCTCCCTCCTTCAAACAAGCCTCGTACGCATGGAGCTTGTCGGCACACAAGCCGTTGATTCTCTGGAATGCTGGCACACTCGTCTTGATACACGTCTTGAGGTTGGCCTGTTCCGTCGCACAAGAGTCTTCCGCAGGAGGCTTGCTCATACATTGATGGAATGCCATGAACTCCTGGGCACAATGGCGGGAGATATCCTCCATCATGATCTGATCAAGCACAGACGCATTCATCGGGGCACAGGGGGCCAGGGGCACGGAGCGGCTGGCACTAGTACGAGGCCGGCGCAGCCGGCGCGAGCGGCGCGGGCGGCGCCGGAGGTGTACGGATGTGACTCGTCGCGGGGGGGGGCGGGGCCCGAGCGAGCGGCGCGGGCGGCGCCGGAGGTGTACGGATGTGACTCGTCGCGGGGGGGGGAGGGGTGGAGGGCGGTGGGTGTACGGATTTCCCGGGGAGGGTTTCCGGGTGTACGGATCTTGTATCTTCCGGCGGCGGTCGGCGCACGACCGGATCTGCCCCGCCTACGGCCGCCGCACCGCTCGTTTGATCCAGGAATCACACCCTCTCGCCCTTTGCTCGCGACGCTATTTTTGGTGCACCCTTGCTCTGAGTCGCGCGCAGAACGACCGCCTTTTTTCTTTTTCCGGGCCTCTCTCATTTTACTCCCAAAAACTACTCTTTCTTTTGTCCCAAAGAGCACACCAGCCACTCTTTTCGCCAGCGGAGCCCCTCACCCCCGTGTCATTGCCACGAGTCACTATCTCTGTGCCTCCTTCGACCCCGCGTGCCGTTTTATTTTCTCCTTTCCCCTGCCCTGCTCGGTCTATTTTTTGGTGTTTTTCCCCCCCAAACTCGGCACCCTCCTTGGCCTGGTTAGCTCACGGTGCTGTTCTTCTCTCGTTGCTAGTATCGCCAGCTCTTCAGATTCCTTTGAATTAAGGAATACTCAACTTCAATTCCTAGATATTTCTCGGCTGTTTTCTTATTGCCGAGGGAGTCTCCGTTCCTAGACTTGGTATTTTTGGGTACTAGCTCGTGGTTTCTTCGCTTGTGGGTTTGCGATTCCGTCTGCTTCACTCGTGAATCATTGTTTCTGGCTTCGCCATAGGGTTTGTTCTTTAACCGGTTTTGCCCAAATCTCTCAACATCGAGATTCCGGCCGTCATATTTGCGCCCCGGCTAGCTTTTCGCTCGTTTCTAATACATGTCAGCCGCCGCTATAGCCGCCGCTGCCGTCTCTAATCAAAATAACATGAACGTGACCAGCTCACTGTCCTCCAACAACAACTCCGTGGTGGGGTTGCACTACAAGATCGGCAAGAAAATCGGCGAGGGCTCGTTTGGCGTTCTTTTCGAAGGGAGCAATATCATCAATGGCGTCGCTGTGGCCATTAAGTTCGAGCCTCGAAAAACCGAGGCCCCCCAGTTGCGTGATGAGTACCGCACCTATAAACACTTGCAGGGTTGCGACGGAATTCCCAACGCGTACTATTTTGGCCAGGAAGGCTTGCATTCGATTCTCGTGATTGACCTCTTGGGCCCATCTTTAGAAGATTTGTTTGACTGGTGTGGCCGCCGGTTCTCTGTCAAGACTGTGGTGCAAGTGGCATTGCAAATGTTGAACTTGATCGAGGAGGTCCATCGCCATGATTTGATTTACAGAGACATCAAGCCGGACAACTTCCTCATTGGACGCCAGGGTCTCCCAGACGAGAACAAGGTCCATTTAATAGATTTCGGTATGGCCAAGCAGTACCGGGACCCTCGCACAAAGCAACACATCCCCTACCGCGAGAAGAAGTCCTTGAGCGGCACTGCCCGGTACATGTCCATCAACACGCACTTGGGCCGTGAGCAGCTGAGAAGAGATGATTTAGAGGCATTAGGTCACGTTTTTTTTTACTTCTTACGCGGCCAGTTGCCCTGGCAAGGTTTGAAGGCTCCAACAAACAAGCAAAAATACGAGAAAATCGGGGACAAGAAGCGCACGACGTTGGCGCCGATTTTGTGTGAAGGATTACCTAAGCAGTTCGCTGACTACTTGACGTCGGTGCGTTCTTTGCCATTTGAAGCCGAACCCCCTTACGAAGAGTATCGCATGTTATTAGTTTCAGCCTTGGACGACATGGGATTGCGTTGTGACGGCGATTTTGACTGGATGCATTTGAACAATGGAAAAGGATGGGATTCGACCATCAACAAAAAGCCTAACTTGCATGGCTACGGGCACCCCAACCCACCTAATGATCGGGAGAGACGGCACCGGGAGCTGCGCCGTTCCAGGCCTCACCACTCTAGCCAGCAGGCTAACATGATCACGCAGTCAGCAGGAAACAACAACTTGAACAGCAACATCAACCAGTCCCAGCAGCAGCAACAGCAGCAGCAGCAGCAATTGTCGGCAGCGCAGTCTCACCAGCAAAAGTTGCAGCACTTGATCAACCGGCCATTGCCCCCCATCAAGCAAGAGTATCAACCCAACTCGAGTGTCAGCGCGCATGCCAACAACAACAACAACAACACCAACGTTTCCGGAAACCAAGGCATGATGAGAAGTTCACAGACATATGGCAACCAGAGAGTCTCGCAGTATGAGCAGCAAAACGTCGAAGAGGAAAAGGGCTTCTGGGCCAAGTTGTGCTGTCAATAGGTGGCACAAAGCGACTCTCGACATGTGCAGTCGCCAGCGGGTTTTCTCAGGCTACTCAGCTACTCAGACAGCCCGCATTGTCACGCAAATGTGGGGAAATGTTGATTCTTGTCCATAATGAATCTGACGAAGGTTCAGTGAGCGAGCCTAAGGCCGTGCATATTCTCTTGGCGTCGTCAAGATAGGACACTGGATGATGGCGAGCAACAGGCCAGGCTGGTGAAGGTGGTAGGCCAAATTTAACAAGCGAAGTAAGGCGAGGCCTATACAAAGTTCTATAATAATTTCCCAGACAAGTACCAAGGCAAGCTAACCAATGCGTAGCACGGGTGTGAAGGAGTAGGCGAGGCGCTACTACTAACATAATACCAGGCATTACATTGTATAGAGACCAGAAGCCCCACCAGCGCCTGTAGTCTTCAAAACGGTTCCAGTGAAACTGCAACAAAAAAAAAAAGATAAGGGATACCACATTAAAGCACTAACCTAAACAACGAAATGCACGGGTCATATCCTGCATATAGCCGGGGCTCTGGGTTTGCTAGCATGGTAGGCCCTGCTGAGTTGATTGTTTGGAGCAGTAGGGAAATTCCAAGGGTGAGGTATAAGTATGTAGTAGATACAAGGTCTTATACACCGGTCAATTTGCAAGGGCCGCTTATGTAACCCGCCATCCAGCCAGGCGTAATCTCCACGTATCTGTTTTAATCCCCTGTGTTTATCGGCCAGGACTATTTGACCCAAGCAGGGCAAATGGGGAGGTTACACTGCAGTGTATGGGATGAGCCCGAATCAGCCATGCTCTGAAGTATTGGCCTTTAAAGTAGCCTTGATTGGCGCTGAAGGTCTGATACGCCCGAAAAGGCCCGATACGCCCGAAAAGGCCCGATACGCCCGAAAAGGCCCGATACGCCCGAAAAGGCCCGGCACACTTGTAAAAAGGTGCATAAAGTGTCATATGTGTCGGCTGTTTTCCTCCCAAGGTCAGCGCTCCGTTACCGGGCACGCTTCATTGTCCCCTGCGAACAACTGCACGACTCGATCGGTGACATCATCAGCCACCCGCATGGGAAGAGGCGAGTCCAACTCCAATCGCCCACCTTGAGGCTTAACAAGGGCCACCAGTTGTAGCTTAGCGGAAGCAACGTCGTGCTTTAGTCGGACGCAAAGTCGTGGGTCTCGGATGCAGGCCAACCGCCAGCCCCTCTGACGCCACTCCCGTTAGAACTAGCCTGAGATGAAGGCGCATGAGGAGAATCAAACCTTCTTCCCGGTCCCCTGTCCCTCTGGTGTCAAAGCTATAGGATGTCGATGGGTTTTCACAATCAAAGATGATAACAAGTACAAAGCGAGGGTCGTTGCCAAAGGTTATTCACAGA
>NKZP01001321.1:0-13188 GCA_002370765.1 Metschnikowia similis
TGGGGCTAAGTATAGTTTGGATATTATAAGTTCCAGTCAATGCATTAGTAGACAATAAAGCTCAACAGGTTATGAGCCCTGTCGTTGATGGTTGGCTTAAACTATCATTGATGGTTGGCTTAACGATGAAGATCACTCCAGTGCGCCTGCGGCTGGCGTTCCTGCCATAAACCCCTACGCGTACTCAACATGCTCAAGGGAGTGCTTGGAGACCGTGTCCAACTGCCTGTTTCCGAGTTCAGGGGCCTCGTCGCCAAAAACCTGGGCCACCTCCTCCAAAGTGTAGCCCGACGTTTCAGGGAAAAAGAGAACGACAAAGATGAGCTCCACACAAAGCGTGCAGCAGTACACGATGTAGTACTTCCAGCTGATGGCGTCCATGGCAATAGGATTCACGTATCCATTGTAGACAAGCACCACAAAGATGGCTGTGTTGAGGATATTGATCCCCTTGGCCCTGTAGGAGTACGGCAACACCTCGGTAATGTACAAATAAGGCAAGCCGTTCAACCCCACATCGTAGAAGAGGTAGTAGAAGAAGATCATGGCCAACACGCCGTTGGCAAGCGCCTTGTCGCTGAAGTTTCTCTGCTGGTTGATGGCGGACAATACTGTCCAAATGATGTACGACACCAACATGCCCACCAAGCACGTGATGAACATGGTTCTCCTCTTGAAGAAACGCACGGTTCCCGCCAACGTGGCGCCAATTGCAAGGTTGTAGATCATCAAGCACCCGTTGATTTGCAACTGCTTGTCGCTGTCGGTGATACCAATGGAATTCAAGACCTTGACCAAGTAGTACGACACCAACCCGTTCCCGGAGAGCTGAGTCATCATGCCCACCCACAAGCACAAGAAAAGCCGCTTTCTGAGGTTCTTTTTCTTGATAAAGTCGACGTATGAAGTAGTGCTGAACAACTTCTCTTGTTCCAAAGAACTGGTGATCTCCTGCATTTCGAACTCGACCAAAGCCTTCTTCTTAGGGTCGGACGAGTCGCCGGTGTGGTGCTTGGACAAGACTTTGCGGGCCTCCTCAAGTCTCCCTTTGGACACATAGAACCGGGGCGACTCGGGGACCATCCAGAAGAAGGCCATTTGGAAGAGCGGCAACGCGCCCTGCATGTAGGACGGAATGGTCCAGCTGGCCTTGCCGTCGATGTTTCTTGTTCCGTAGGTGACCCATGACGCGATCAAGGCCCCGAGGTACCACGACGTGTTGTAGCAAAACGTGCCGGTTTCTCTGTGGGTCGGGTAGGAAATCTCGGAAATCAAGGTGGGCGACGAGATGGTAGCAATGCACGAGCCAAACCCAAGCACCAATCTGCTGCCCAAAAAGAACCCGTAGTTGGTGGACACGCCCTGCAAGATCGCGCCGATGATGGTCAAGGTCTGGCCAATGATGATGGTGGGCTTTCTTCCAAAGCGATCACTCAAGTATGGCGCGATAGGAAGACCCGCAATAGCTCCAAAGATGGTGCCGTTGGACAAGGCGCCCAACTTCTGGCCCTGCGGATGGTCCATGTCGTTTTGCCAATGCACCAACGACTGCAAGCCGTTCAACATGGATCCGTCGTAGCCGTTGTTGGTGGAGGTGATGGTGATCAAGAACACCGCAAAACTCAACTTCCTCAAGTGGCCCACCTTCCACCACGCCCGGTCTTCCGACATGTAGTCCTGGATGGCCACGGGCTCCTCCACCGCGGCTTCATCGACGACGACTTTTTCTTTCTTGTCCAAGGAGTCCAGACTGCTCATTGATATTTATTTGCGGCTGCGGGAGCTTCTGAAGATATTGGGTATTGAATTTGTAGAAGTAATAAAGAAGATGGTAAGGAGAAGTAGCGAACTGCCCAAATTTATATTCAGAGGGGCGGTTAATGCAAACCCAATCCCTGCGCCTCGCGCTATGGGGCGGCTGTTTCAAGTGAGGCTCTCCCGAGAAGGTGCACGTTGCAACGGGGTAATGATCTGCACAGCGCTAAACGATGCGCAGGTCAGCGCCCGTGCATACTTTTGTGTTTGGGATATTTTTGGGATATTTTTGGGATATTTTTATGACCTTTTGGATCTTTCTGGATCTTTTTGGATCTTTTTCAAGACCTTTCTCAGGACTTTTGAAGTTTTACTGTTGGTGTGACACCCTCACACGATAAAACAGAATTTGTTAGCCCTGCCCGGGGTCTTGTCAAAAAATCATTCGGTTTAGGCAGAGTCTAATGGAGGTGCGTTTGCGCCAATGTTGCGAATGTGGGGTACAGAAGATTTACGGTGAGCCAAGTAGAGCAAAATGCGCAAAATCAAAAAGTGCCTGCACAGTTAAGCGACGCGGCGCCATGGCGGAGATTGAGCGGGGCGCGGCCCGACCTCCGAATGGAGAAGGGCGCGACTTTTCCGAATGGGCACGAACCGCCCGCCATGGGAATGAACCGTCCGCCATGGGAATGAACCGCCCGCCATGGGAATGAACCGCCCGCCATAGGAATGAACCGCCCGCCATGGCAATCAATCGAAGGCCGCCAGACTTCACCATCATAATCTCCAAAGTTCTCCCCCTGGTGTCCCTATTGTGATCGAGGCGGGCCAGCGCGGAGCCGTCTCGGTCCATGCGGCCACCCGCAAGCGCGCTCGGAAGCGTCCCGATTAATCTTCATTGGCGGCGCACGACCCCTCACTTGTCCCCCGCTCTTTCAAGGCGGCACATTAGGGACTTGCGGATTCACAGGTGGTGGTATTCTTTTGCCCCCTGGCCGCACGTTCTCCCCAGGCGTCACGAGGCAGCTTTATTTCCATGGTCCATTCCAGGCTCGCCAAACATGCCTCGAACTACCCGGGTTTTAGCCCCCTCCAGCAACCATGCACCAAATTTGCAGCCCTTGTTGCTAATTTCCAGCCTATGTTTCAGAATGTTAGTTCTACAGGGTCATGAGCCTTTCATCATACAAGGCAGTTGGAAAATCCGTCTCGGCCGGGGCATTTACACTGTGCCTCTTTCGAGCCTGCACACTCGCATACCCGCTAGCAGTCACCTGGATGCCACGCGAGGTACTGGGGCACCTATCTCCCACGCTACGCACGTGTCAACCCAGCCACGAGCCAGCGCTCCCACTTTCAAAAGGCTGAATCGCAGGTCCGTCTCTTTTAGAAGCATTACCGGAAGACATGAAAGTCAATTGAACCATGGGATGGGTTTTTCAGAGCTGGAACCTTACAGAGCCTTTACATCTAGCTCATGGCCGGAGTGAGCGATACTGGGGATAGGGGGTAACCAGAGACTTGCAGTGATTGTGAATACACTTCCGGCCCCACGATACCTGTTCAAGAACACACTCCGGGTCCGGCCACAACTCCGGGTCCGGCCACAACTCCGGGTCCGGCCACAACTCCGGGTCCGGCCACAACTCTGGGTCTGGCCACAACTCCAGCTCCGGCCACAACTCCGGGTCTGGCCACAACTCCAGCTCCGGCCACAACTCCAGCTCCGGCCACAACTCCAGCTCCGGCCACAACTCCAGCTCCGGCCACAACTCCAGCTCCGGCCACTGGCGGCACTTGTACTGGTACATGAATCCGCTTAGTCATGTACCAAGTCAATTGTGGATTTCGATGGTGTCCTTACTTGATGGCCAGTACTATCAATAATGTCAGTGGCTGTGCGTGCAAGACCAAAGCGTCGGACCCGGGCCATCACCCATTGGTGGCCACCAGGGGGACCCATGTGTACACAGCTTGTGGATAGGCCTTTTGCCGTGGCCTTCACAGCTCTTTGTCCGTTCGCTTCAGGCCAGTCAACCTGGGCTCCCAAAGTCCCTAAAGCCAGCTTATGGTATTTTCTGTGCTTTCATCGGTTGCATTGGGGCTGTCCAGTTTCAGTGCTGGGACTTGCACCAGGGGATTTTCGAGAGGGCGTGGTATTGCTTGCTTGCCTTCCGTCACCACCTTCTTTGTCCACGTTGTTGGGATGGGCCGCCACTTACCAGGCGAGTAGGGCGAAGGCCGTCCCGCGTGGCATGGCAACTGTGAAGACCAAAGGGGTATGCTTTCGTGTTGACTACGTGCTGATCCTAATGCTGTTTTGCGTTGCATGGGGAAGGCACGTATCAGCGACAGAAAGCCATGATGTCCTCTTCGGGAGAACAGCGACTTGATTGGTCCATTGATTGCAAATGTGGTGGTCCATGGCCTTCCTATGTTGATTTCGGGGAGCGATCTCCCAAGAGCGGCTCCTCGAGTTAAAAGGAGGGCTTCACGCGGTCCTTTTGAATGCTGGCAAGTTGGGTCAAAAGTCTCCCAGTGCTCACGTGGTGGTCTTGTTGCCAACGGTTTCACAATCAGCACCCAAACAATCAGCACCCAAACAATCAGCACCCCAAGTATGCACGGAGGCTTGTTTGACATTCCATCCTCGTTGAGCGTCTATGAACTGGTTTGCTTGGGGTCACGCAAATGAAATATGCGGGCCTGAGCAAGTCTATAGGAAAAGCTAAACAGACCAGCGGAATACGCTTTCCAAAAACTCCTTGACAGAAACCTTCGAGTGCCAATTCTCGCGTCCTTCACCACAGGTGGATGAGAAACCGGGGTTCCATCTGTGGCATCCCTTTCGGTTGAACCTCACCAGTGGCTTTTGTGCTACATATATGGACGGCTTTTGTTGGATCTCTAGTACGTCAGGACTACGGGAACGATGTGCTCGTTGGTGACCCCTGAAACAAAGCGGCATCTTCCGCCGTCCCGGCCGTCCCGGCCGTACAGAAAAGCTGGCCCACACTGCGCCACAGTACTTGGGGCCATGTCGGTAACTACATGGCTAGCGTTGTCTAGTCATCCGATCCGGCCTGGGGCCCAGGTATAAGCCCAGGAGAGAGGGAACAGAGCCGGATGCAAGGCTGTTGCGCGTCTAGCCCCTCTTCGCTCTCTCTATCTCCCTTCCTTGTCTCTTGTGCTCCTTCTCTCCTGCTTGCCTTCTTTCGTCTTGGTTTGTTTCTTTGATTGTCCTTTTGTGAAGTGTTTGCATACATGCCTCAAAGGACTCGGGTTCCCTTTTTCCATGATCATCACTCGTTTAAGATGATTCTGACATAAAAGTCACCATGCATAGACTCTCCATGGGTAGTGTGCTACCCAGAGGTGCTCAAAGGTGCGATGCACGGCTACAGGCGGTATGACGCCGGACCTCACCTCTATGAATGGCCCGATTGAGGCCTACCGGCCGGGTGGGGCACGGTGGTCGAACTGGGGTGTTGGGACACGGCCAGATACCTTGCAGGCCCAAAAAGGCCCAACCTGACCTATGCGTCGGCCCAGTTACTTTTCAGCCTATGCTTCAGTATATTAGATATACAGGGACATGGAAATTTGCATCATACAAGACCCTGCATTGGCCCCGCTTCCCGAGAGTCGACCTTATTCTGAGTCTTGGATTCTGGCTGGGCCGGACTGCAGGCTTCTCCGGGTTGCCGGCTTTGCTCCGGATTGCAGGCTTCTCCGGGTTGCCGGCTTTGCTCCGGGCTTACTTGATGGCTTCTGTGCCCCCTGCCCCTTTGTCTGCCAAATCCTTGGATCCTGACTATGGGAACAACTTCCTGTCACAACCAAGGAGTCTGTTTCGACCCATATAATGACTTCTTTGGCCTTACAACGGAATGTTCCGTTCCTTTGGAAACGTAACCCTCTGGTTGCTTCATACAGACCTCCCCCTCCAACAGCCCTCCGGTTGCTTAATATGGATCTTCTCCAACATTGCTTACAAGAATGCGGTGGTGACATCCGTGTGTCTTATAACCAAGCCTTGCTTGAAAGCAATGGCCAGAAGCATTCTCGAACGTTTTGATCTGCTCACCCAAACCTTGTTTGATAGCCTGTTTATCTTAGGCACCATCATATCCTTGAGGCATGCCGATTCAGCGTGGCATGTGTTGCCAGCTCCAAGTTTTGGCATGCAAGCCCGATTTCTTCCCTTGTTCTTTCAATACTTGCAAGGTTTTATTTTCACGTCTGCTTGGAGATGTGCTCCCCCGAAGGGACGAGCACGTTGGCTCCGCTATTCTTCTCGCCGGATGGTAAGCACCTGGCTTAATTTTTCGGGGGTCTTGATCGTGTTTCTACATGAGTGATGGAAGTCCTACGTTCTGTTCCATCACCTCCCCTGACTTTTCGAGTGATGGAAAGTCATACCTTCTGTTCCATCAGCCCAAGCACCTGCGACGGGATTGGAGCATCTGAAATCACGGCGCATCCGAAATCACGGCGCATCCGAAATCACGGCGCATCTGAAATCACGGCGCATCTGAAATCACGGCACATCCGAAATCACGGCGCTGGGCCTGACGTGGTGCCAATTCATCTAAGTCTCGGAGATGGTCCGTCGGCATTGGACACGCCTCTTCAGGTGGCTCTTCAGGTGGCTCTTCAGGTGGCTCTTCAGGTGGCTCTCCAGGTGGCTCTCCAGGTGGCTCTCCAGGTGGCTCTCCAGGTGGCTCTCCAGGTGGTAATCGACGGTGATGACCGCACGTCACAGGTTAGCTGTGTCCTAGCCCACCCATGCATGCAACATGTACAATGATGGAAATAATTACATGGTTGATACATCACCTTATATAACGTCACATCTTTATTAGGGCTATTCCGATAGTTCGTTTAGGGACCGTGGTACTCGAGTCAAAGTCCAGGATATATTTCCCTTTTGGTGCACGTTGCTGACTTTATACAAGATCCGCAACTCCAAATGTTACCCCAATTACAGGGTACTCTTTTTTCATCCAGTGAACTCTACGATCCCGTGACCCACTCCACCTTGTTCTATGGTGGCCACCATAAGGGTAGTGCGCTACCCACGACCACGCCGGGGTTTCAAGGTGAATCAACGGTAAGCACGAAGAAAGGGGCCACCCGGATCGCTTTCGGCTGCTACGCCGGGGCCCGCTCGATCCGGGCTCGAAACCACCTCGGACGCCCGCGTACGACTGCCTGTTTCGGGATTCTTCCCGGAAATAGGTCAAACGGGACACAGCCCTGGCCCCGTTTCAATAGCGGTGCTGGAGCCCCCGTGTTAGGGATCATCACCGAAGAAATCCTCTCTGAAAACTCGACGTTAACACCAAAGAACAAAACAGCAACTTCCTTGAGCGAAAAAGGTTTTCAAGGAGTTTCTTGGAAACGGCGGGTTAGGAGCCCGGCAACAAGTACTTGCACGGGCTCGTCAAGAGCAAAGCGTCGGTTTAGATGGCCGGCTTGGATTGGCCGGCTCCTGTAACCAACGCCCTAGGTGCAGCCAACCTTCGGGGCAGCTGCATAATGCAATACCCCACATTTTGAAACACGCTTGCGCGAAATATGCGCCTGGCGATGCCCGATTTAGCCCGTCGTGCGGCGGCAGCGCCTCTTCAGACCGTGCATTGCAGCATGCATGTGGGAGTGGTGTCGCCTGCACTTCGGTTTTTGGGTAGCCATGCGCCGCGGGATCTGGCACGTTCAGCCCGTATTGGCAATGGGTCTAAGCTTCTATTTGCTTGTCAAAGGCTAAGGATCGTTTTCAGGGACGATCTCTTTAATGATGGTCAACGAAAGGGGTAATGTTCCATCGGCTACTTCATGCAGGGATACTTGCGTCGTTCCCCTCTTCTAATGGTGGCTGATCATCCTTCTCCGCTCCGTCCCGCTTTGTCTCCGATCCGTCCCGCTTTTTTCTTCCATCCCGCTTTTTTCTTCCGTCCCGCTTCTTGTTTCACCGTCATTCGAGGTTTCCCCTCTTGCGGCACTCGTTCCGTCCCGCCCGCAGGGGTATGCTTGAGTGCAGACCTTTACACCAGGTCACGTTCGCACAACTCATGTGTTCACGGTAGTCGTGTCCGGTATCTGGGAATAGCAATTCACACGTCTAATATCCTCTTTCGCCCCTTAGATCCATCCTTGTCCTCAAGTATCCTATATGAATGCTGGGTAATGCCATGTTCACAAGGTAGCTCCGGCCTGTTGGGCACAGCGGCATGGTGCAGGCTCGCGCGCGCCCGAATGCAACCGCCGCTGATTGTGGCAACACACGACCCAACCATGGCCCCAATGCGGGGGCCTCCCTAGCATATAAAGCGAGGGCAAAGCCCACAGCGCTGAACACCTCTTTTTTTCCCCCATCACAATGTCGCCAAAGCAATTGGACGTGGACACCTTGATTCGGGAGCTTTCGCTCGCCGAGAAAATCTCTCTCTTGGCCGGCCTCAACGCCTGGGAAACCGTGCCTATCGAGCGGTTGGGCATCCCTTCAGTCACCGTCTCCGATGGCCCCAATGGGGTCAGAGGAACGAAATTTCTCGACGCCGTTCCCTCCAACTGCTTTCCTTGCGGAACCGGAATGGCCTCGACTTTCAACAAGCACTTGCTTGTCAAGGCCGGCGAATTGATGTCCAAGGAGGCCATCATGAAAAAGGCGTGCTGCATTTTGGGCCCCACGTGTAACATCGCGCGCGGGCCTTTGGGCGGGAGGGCGTTCGAGTCCTACTCCGAGGACCCCTACTTGTCCGGGCACGTTGCGTCTGCCGTGGTCAATGGCATCCAGAGCAAAAACGTCGTGGCTTGCTTGAAGCACTTTGTGTGCAACGACCAGGAAGAAGGGCGCAAAGGCGTGGATACCATTGTCACGGAGAGAGCCTTGCGCGAGGTGTACTTGAAGCCTTTCCAGCTTGCCGTGCGGGACGCCAACCCGAAGTCCATTATGACGGCCCTTAATAGAGTCAACGGGGAGCACGTGTCGCAATCCAAGCGGTTGTTGCAAGATGTGTTGCGAACGGAGTGGGGATGGGATGGTTTGACCATGTCCGACTGGTTTGGAGTCTATTCCATCAAGGAGTCCCTCGACGCTGGCCTCAACTTGGAGATGCCCGGTCCCACCAGATTCAGGCAGAACATCCAAACCTCCCACAAGGTGGTTTGCAATGAGATCCACAGAGACACCATCGACGCCAATGTGCGCTCCGTGCTCAAGTTCGTCAACGACTGCCTCTTGGCTAATATTCCTGAGGGACACGAGGAGTCCGAGAACAAAGATCCCGGTGCGGGCGAGCTCTTGAGAGAAATTGCTGGGGAGTCGCTTGTCTTGTTGAAGAACGACAAGCAAATCTTACCTTTATCTGCAAAAGCAAGTCCCGGTAACCAGCGCATTGCTGTGATTGGCCCTAACGCCAAGGCTGAGAGAAACTCCGGCGGAGGGTCCGCTTCGATGACTGTACGTTACACCGTCACCCCGTTTGACGGGATTGTCAACAAAGTCAAAGAGCTAGGCGGCGAAGACGCCGTCACCATTGACTACTCTCTCGGCGCATTGTTGGACAGGACTTTACCCGACATTGGCAGCAAGTTGACCACCGAAGACGGCAAGCTGGGCATAAGATTGCGGTTCTATAAAGAGCCTCCCGGAACCCCAAACAGGCAATGTTTTGAAGAGAGCAGAGCAAGCACCAGCAGGTTGTTCTTCTTCGGCTACAAGTCTGAGAAGTTGAAGCCCGGCGACCAGCTTTTCTACATCGACATGGAGGCCTCATACACTGCAGAGGAGACCGGAGCCTACTGGTTTGGCTGTTCGTGCTTGGGAACCGCCCAATTGTTTATCAATGACAAGTTAGTGGTCGACAACAAAACAAAGCAGCAGCATGGTGACGCGTTCTTCCTTGGGATGGGAACCCGCGAGGAAAGAGGCAGAATCCTGTTGGAGAAAGGAAAACAATACAAGTTGCGTGTGGAGTTTGGTACCGGACCCACATCTAAACTCATCAACGAATACCAAGAGACGGGCGGGGTATACTTTGGTGCCGATGTGGCCCAAACAGAGGAGGAGGCCTTGGAAAGTGCCATCGAAGTGGCCAAGAATGCTGACAAGGTGATTATGGTGACGGGTTTATCCAAAGAGCACGAATCAGAGGGCTATGACCGAGAGAACATGCACGTGCCTGGCTGGACCGACAAGCTCATTCACGAAGTGGCCAAGGTCAATGCAAACGTGGTGGTGGTCAATCAATCGGGGTCTCCTGTGACTATGCCATGGGTTGATGAAGTGCAAGGTCTTGTGCAGGCATGGTATGGCGGGAACGAGTTGGGCAATGCAATTGCAGATGTCTTGTTTGGCGACGTTAACCCCAGTGGCAAGTTGTCCTTGACCTTCCCGAAGCGATTGGAGGACAACCCTTCCTTCTTGAATTTCGGCTCAACCAACGGACGTGTCCTTTATGGAGAGGATGTCTTCGTGGGCTACAAGTACTACGAAAAGATTGGAATGCAGCCTTTGTTTCCTTTCGGATACGGGCTTTCATACACCAGCTTCAAGATCGAAAACACCGTCGTTTCCAAAAGCGGCAAGAACGTGGATGTTTCTGTCAAGGTCACCAACACTGGCAAAGCGGCCGGCGCAGAGGTGGTCCAGGTGTACATCCAGCCTGTCAGCTCCAAGATTATCCGTCCTGTCAAGGAGCTCAGGGATTTCGCCAAGGTGTTTGTGAAGCCGGGAGAATCCCAGAAAGTGGCTTTGTCGCTTCCATTGCTTGATGTTACTTCGTACTGGGACAGCTACAAAAACATGTGGTTATCGGAGAAGAATACCTACAAGGTATTGATCGGCACATCCTCGGACTGCATTGTTGGAGAGGCCGAATTCACGACCGACAAGGACGAGTACTGGCTTGGGCTTTGACGGGTGTGTTTCCACCGCTGGTTTCGTTTGAAAGCCGATTTCGTTTCATGGTGCGAGTCCATTCGATTGATATGATGGGGAAGTTCTTGATGAGCCTTTTGCTGAGTCTCTGCTTGTTGAGTCTCTGCTTGTTGAGTCTCTGCTTGTTGAGTCTCTGCTTGTTGAGTCTCTGCTTGTTGAGTCTCTGCTTGTTGAGTCTCTGCTTGTTGAGTCTCTGCTTGTTGAGTCTCTGCTTGTTGAGTCTCTGCTTGTTGAGTCTCTGCTTGTTGAGTCTCTGCTTGTTGAGTCTCTGCTTGTTGAGTCTCTGCTTGTTGAGTCTCTGCTTGTTGAGTCTCTGCTTGTTGAGTCTCTGCTTGTTGAGTCTCTGCTTGTTGAGTCTCTGCTTGTTGAGTCTCTGCTTGTTGAGTCTCTGCTTGTTGAGTCTCTGCTTGTTGAGTCTCTGCTTGTTGAGTCTCTGCTTGTTGAGTCTCTGCTTGTTGAGTCTCTGCTTGTTGAGTCTCTGCTTGTTGAGTCTCTGCTTGTTGAGTCTCTGCTTGTTGAGTCTCTGCTTGTTGAGTCTCTGCTTGTTGAGTCTCTGCTTGTTGAGTCTCTGCTTGTTGAGTCTCTGCTTGTTGAGTCTCTGCTTGTTGAGTCTCTGCTTGTTGAGTCTCTGCTTGTTGAGTCTCTGCTTGTTGAGTCTCTGCTTGTTGAGTCTCTGCTTGTTGAGTCTCTGCTTGTTGAGTCTCTGCTTGTTGAGTCTTTCTGCTTGCCTTGTGCTACAGATCTTGCCGTGTTGTGCCCCATAGGAGGTCTCCAGTTGAGAGTGGGCGGCCATGGTAAGTCATCTCATGGTCTGTCAAGATTAGTGGACAATCCAGGAGTATCACCTCTGGGATCCAGCACGACAGGCGCTTCTTGGACCGACTATATGCATGATAATAGGCTTGCTACTGGCTGGTTCTCTGACCAACCTTTAAAATAAGCCAAGGGGAGCCTCGCCTACATATGTGAAACAGCCTTCATATGCCCTTTGGGAACGGCAGCATTTTTTACCTTTCTGTATGGTCAGCATAGTTCCCAATAATCGCGGAGGTGAGAGTTAGGGCCACTGGTCAGGTGACCCGATTGGGGAAATGAGGGCCCGAGCCGCAGTCGATGCTGCGCGTTGTCATATGTGTTGAGCGTTGTCATATACAGTCTCGTATTTGGGAGCATTGGTGATATGAGCAGTTACTGCCAGTTGCAAGTCTTGGGTATATTCTGTGATCTCTGTCATCTTCTCTATTCCTTATCTGTATCTTTCTATACTAGGAGTTCCGGTTCTCTCTTTTCTTGATGATCATCAAACTAGAGCGGGAATCACTTACTTAAATATTCCAGTTCCGGGCACCTCGTATCCGCCACGGAAATCCCGAAACACGACTTGCATGCTAAGTGCATCATTTGTCAGCAGGCATGCATGACACAATTGCGTTCGTGTTTCATCTTCTGCAGCCAAAGTGTACCCCTTTGGCCTGCGTCTGTTTCAGCTGCATCATGTAACTAGAAATGTGGTAGCTCTGCGCTCAATCCGGTGTCTTTCACGCAGTGCTGTATATACCCTGTACAGTAAGTGCGCGCACTTACAGATTCGCACATTTCGTAGTTCAACAATCTGGAGTCTCGGAGCTGGGAACACTTGTGATGCGAGCGGTTCCTGCATGTTGCAGCTCCTGGACACATTCTGTAATCTCTGCCATCTTGTATTCCCATCTGGGTCTATCTATAGGAGTAATGATGCTATTGAATTTTTTCCTCCTCCCGGTTTGCGCGGGATTCGCCTCCTTAAATATTCCACTTCCTGTATTCTCGCCCTTTTGCAGTGAGTAACTCCGAAGACAAAACCTTGCATTAAGTCCGACGTCATTCCTTGGCATGCAAGAACCGTTGGCAACGGATACCACGTCTTGCATAGTACTTCAACGCAAAGTCAAGCTCTTTCCCCTTTCTCCTGCACCTGTTTCTGCTGCATCATGTTTCACAAGTACGTGCTCATCGCTGGGGCCGTGTTTCGTGCGTGTTCAGTCTGCAGATGTGCCTCAACCGCGCGCACTGTGCGTCGCGGCTCAACACAACAGGATGTACTTGAGTTCCGGCCATCTCGCCTTTGCCCTCAAAACTTCAAAACTCCGCTTGTATGGCAGCTTGTATGGCAGCTTTTATGGCAGCTTTTATGGCAGCTTGCATGGCAGCTTGCATGGCAGCTTTTATGGCAGCTTGCATGGCAGCTTGCATGGCAGCTTGCATGACAGCTTGCAGCAGTTTTTTTGCCGTCAAGTCTGTCCAAGTCCCTTCGTGCTTCATTCTACTGCCAAAGCGTACCACTTTGGCCTGCACCTGGTTCAGTCACTTGTATTGGCTTATCGCTCAATCCGTGTCTCGCGCAGTGCGCACCCTGCAATGCAGTCGCACTTGTTGAGCGTTATCATATACAGTCTCGTAATTGGGAGCATTGGTGATGTGAGCAGTTACTGCCAGTTGTAATTCTTGGA
>NKZP01001323.1:0-12349 GCA_002370765.1 Metschnikowia similis
CTCGCTTTAGGTACCTCCAATAATCTGTAGAAGGTGTTATTCAAAGGTTTTGAGAGCGAGCTATTTGAAACTCTTTTTGTGACAGAACGGGTATTCAAGTACACTAATGGTTTCATCCATGCACTGCAAGAGTGGGGTCCATAAATTCAAAAACTCTAATTAGGTTTAAGTTCTTGAAATCGCTAATAATCTAATCCCAAAACTACCCTCACAAAGCGGCCTTTCGTTTGCAAATAAAAAAATCATCTCTCAGCGTAAATCAGTTCTAAAAAAAGGTCATACACATGAGCAGTCATTTTAGCAGTCTCTACTGATCACTGTCCCTACTCTTGTTGCTCTTTGCTTGATGTTTGCCGTGTGAAAAAGTGGGAAAATTGTAAAGAATTGCTTTAATTGCAGTTGGAAGTGCATATTTTTCCACACAAAATTCTTTAATGAAGGTTCTTTTACTTCTGGTGCTGTTTTGGTGGGTATGGAAACAATGACGACAGAGGTTTAGGAGCTGATCAAGTGACCCACTTTCGTGTGAAGTTTAGGATTCCATTTACACTTGTAGCATTAAGCTCATTAAGAAAACGATATAACTTTCGAACTAGCATATTCTGGGTTCTGAGTGTATTAGGATTAGTAGCAAAGTATTCTTGTTTCCTTGAACACCGTTCCTTAGCTTTTCTATCCACAACTGTTAAGTTTAAATAGCCACTCGAAGAAACTTAACTTATGTTTTGTGCTATATTTTCTATTTCGTCCCCAATCTAGATAATGAAGTGCGGACTCAAGTCTCGAAGTGAAAACCCCCAAAATAAAGCTGCACAGTTCTAGGGAACTTAAATCCTATTCAAGTATCACTGAAGGGGCTCGCTATTTGAAAACCGGCCGTACCAGCTTTGAAGGTTCACATTGTTTCATCAAGCGGCAGAAGACTTCTAAGTTGTAATCAGAATTTCCCTCTATCGATACCCTACTTTTTAATTGCCTACTTGAAACGTTGCTTGTTTTGTTATATGTGACTCTAAATCTTTTTTCTTTAGTTTTTTCTTCAGTCTAGTGAATGCTGGCACGGAGCTCGTCCACAATGTTGTAAGTTTCATTCAAAGCGTCCGAATACGCTTGGTTATACTCCTGCCAAAGTCTGGAAAGTCCGTCATCAGAGTTACTTTTAGTGTGAAAATTCCTATTGTAAATTGGAAAGCACAACTTGCAGTATTCTTTGACCTGTTCACGGACCTTCTTATAGCGTCTTTTTGCGCATGTTGTTTGAGTTCTGAGCTTCAACTGGTTTTTAGATAGGACATGACTAAGCTTGCCCCGCAAAGACCACTTGATGTTCTTAGAGGTAGAGGACTTGAGCGTAGTCTCCACACATTCCATCGGGTATAGGTGCGAGTCCATGGGAAGCTTTTCAGAATTTAGGTTCTGATAAATCACCATGGGGCATAGTTCCTCCTCGCAATATTTCTCCAACAGTTTTTGTGTATTGGCACAAAGTTCATGGGCATCAAGGCTACCAATTGGTTTTTCCAGGAAGCACTCCTCACCAAATTGAGACAGCCGTTCACATTTGGTCCTTTTAATCTTGAGTTGGCCCCAGAGTTTAGTACAAAGCTCTCGTGAAAGCACAGAGAGGTTTAAACCACTTTTGGGGTTACTGAGGTCAAAGTGATTAGGAAGAACCTTGGTAGTGGCCAGATCAGTTTCATTGGTGTAAAAATAGGCGGATCGATTCAACGGGGTATAAATGGTGGTTTCATATCCAGAACTGCAGCATTCAAATTCTGGAATTTCCTGTCCACGCAAGATTTGGTCAAGGCTGTTCATGGCGAGAATATGGGCACAGTCACGAACGGGAGTAGGAACACAGAGAAATACTGGAGTCTAAGATGGGTCGGATTTGATTCGATGTTCTTGGGGAAGGCGAATCAAAGAAGAAGTGGTAGTAGGGAGTCTCAAAATAGTCACAATTGTAGTGAGAATTGAAGTGGCAGGCAGGCAAACCACAAAAGTATTGAGCCTGCGATATGTAGCCTGGAGCCACAAACGTGCATAATTGGAGGTCGCATTTTAGCTGGCTGCGAAATCAGTCGCGCGCGCCGCCGGTGGCCCAAAGATTCACATTTCCTCCATCATGTTTCTTTCTTAACTTGCCGTCTCTTCCCGATCAGTCTGATGAACCTATTAAAACGATTAAGACTGCACTTTGGCCCATGAATCAGTGATTAGGGGCGCGCATATGCAATATTACCACATTAAATTATACGAACCGTGTGTGTGTTGTACCCACCATGGGTGATGTGCTACCCCTGGGTGTAAATTCTGGATATGGTATCAGCCAACCGCCGCTGGAATGGAGTTAGTTGTCACTCGAATAAGAATCTCTGAGATCTAGCCTTGGGACAGTGCAGCCATTTGACCTCTAGGCTGACTTGGACTACTCAGCAGACCAGCCCGATAGGAACTTCTTGGAAGATAACATAAAGTGGGGGTGTAGTCTTGCCCTACTTTTTCCATACAGCCGCCCTGATTGATCGCGCTTGCTTTGCCGGTCATCAGCGAATTCATATGTGATAAGCAACAGACGTCAATAAGAAGGTAAATGCATGGGTATTGCATATTCTCAAAGACCACGGCAATCGCAACCTTTCACAAATTAAGCTGGAAGGAACCCATGTGCTGGAGAAGAGCAAATTAGCTGTCGTAAATTTGCAAATTAATGGAATACCGAATGTTAAGCGTAAAGATATAAACATGGTGTCGTAACTTATTCCCGCATTTAGGTAGTATCTCCCAGGGCTTCATGTGATCTACTACTACGCTAATGGACTTTTTATGGAACACTCCAAGTATCCACCTGAAAAGGCAGTGGTGGCTTCATGGGTCTTATAACCAAACCTAGCTTGACAAGAATGCCTAACAGGTAATGGGCTTTCTGAATTCTGTTCCCTGTTAGACAGCTGCGGCATCTAATGTCCATTTCGCATCCCGTCACAAGTGCGTTAGCTTTGCTCAAAGTCACGCGCACGCAATATTTCCCCGGACAAGTTACCAGTAGGCAGGCTTTACTTGAACGTAAAGAGTTTTATTAACGCAGGAGTAGTAGCTGACGTTTTTGCTTAAAATGTTTAGGAAGCGAGTTAATCGGTCACCCAAAAGTCCCTCCTGACTTTGGCTTGAATTGCGGTGACTGTGAGAGTGTGAATGTTCGTCCAGCTGTTGCCTCTATCGTCAGGACTTGGCAACTCGGCCAAACGTGTCCGGCAAACAGTAACTAAGGTTCCCAGTTGTTATACTTTATTGAACTATTTGTTAATTATATACTTTTTTATGGTTTCGTGGGTCCTCATATTGCGGGCCAGAGAGTGGTATAAGGGTTAGTCGATTTATCTGAAAGGCCCCACGGTGACCAGAGTAGCTATGCTCCGCAAACGTTTTTTCCATTTTTTGCCAAGGTCACCACCTATCACAATTCCATTCAGCTCGCAAGGTCCAATACAAAAGCTCAGAGTCTCACCAGGGGGGGTTCACTACTTGGTGTCAACAATCCCATCTTGGAACGGCATTCCAATGGCCAAGTTCTTGTCATGGCCTCACGTCTCCGTTCACCGGTGACAGATCTTTCCATCATGTTCATTCCTTGAGGGTTGTCTTCACCTTTTTCGTAATCCCATCTCTAGAAGTTAAGTCCACGGTATTTTTCCCTCCACAACAGTATTGCTCCGCGGACTGACCTCTGTGGGTTCTTTCCGGGTTAACAATCTCAGCTGTGTGGTTCCTTACACCGTGTAGAGAATACCACCTTTGAGGGTTATCACACGGCGTGAATACTCTCATCGCTGCGGAATCGTTACATGGTCGCCCTGTAGTTCCTTTCCATGTCAATAATCCCAGCTGAGTCTTCCACACTGTTTAATTACCCTTTTGAAACACATTCGCTTTTGATGATCCTGTTTCTGAATTTGTCACACGTCTGTAATAATCCCATTGCTGTGGAAAGATTGCGCGCGCATGCACCGGTGGGTTTATCGCGACCCCAATCCCCGCTTTGCAAATCTCATCATGTCTTCCAAATTTCCCTTCTGGAGAATCGTCTGTAGCTTTTAACGGTTTCACTTGGACTTTTCTACGTCCTCACAAGATAGAGGTTTAGTGTGGTTGTTGTGGCACAGTACCTCCGGTCACCATGAATCCTAGTCAGAAAAGCTCGAGTAACCCATATTCCACACTTTAGCCTGCAGTATTAGTACTTAAGAAATCATATACCCCTTGTAGTCAGCCAAGCCTTTAATAGGCTCTCGCAACAAGTGTGCTTCTTTGCAGAAACTGACATTTCTGGTCACCGACATTAGTCAGGGACGAATAGTATCCGCTATGGTCTGTTAGTATTAAGATGGTGGTATCAGTCAGTAAAAAGTCTTTCTTTCCCAGTAGGCAGATTCCTAGTCTTGAAGTGTTTGTTAATTGCAAATTTTAAAGAAGGGACTGAGGCCGGGGGAACGAGGACTTCTTATATAGACTCCTTTTTCACAGCAAGGAACTTTTCAGTATGCTTAGGGAGGCGCACAGTCTTTTTCTGATATGCCACCCGCAAACGGCTATACGCAATGATCACGATTGACGCTTGTGTCGCGCGTTGTTGAACCTGGCGTATGCACAGTCATGCTACCTCACCGAATATTTGTACCAGCTTATTGTGGAGGGGTACAGACAAATGGTCTTTCATCGCAGGTTTTCACAAGTATACTTTAAAATACGGTGTGTATCCCGAATACAACTCCGTTCATTCTGCTGGATACCTCGTCCAGGGCTCGAAGGATACGTTTACCGTCTATGTGTACCGAGTTTTGGACTTCCCCAAGCACGTTTTCTTTGAAGCTAGCGCCAGTAATCACCCAATTCTACTTCCGACGTGGGATAAAATACTTATCTCTTTTTCACAAATGCGCGATATTTCTTTTCGAAGAGCATGTGTATTTGTGGCCTTGACACAATGTCCCTATAGTTTGTGGCCAGTACGTCACATGTAGCAGATTTTCTACAGATTACTATTGTTAGATTTAGTACTTTATACTCCCATAATGTGGTACGGTTAACAAGTAGTCTAATAACTTCTTAATTGAGGAGCGTATGCAGTCTCACTTGGTGTAGTCTCTTATATTCTATGTCCGCATCATATCTTGGATGATTCGGTTTAACATAGAGTTTTCAATGGGAGTGACTTTGACCAGAGCTAGGGATATTCTTCATGGTATCCTCTAGGTATGTGTAGACGTCTCAATTGGGTTCTGAGGATTTCAGGGATTTGTCACTTGGAGAACTTCTGGTGGGTCTGGAATTGGTGGACACTGGGCATATCTCACCTCCAGTTTATCTGATTACTCTTATAAGCTTGAGAAGCCCTTCTCCGTTTAAAATATTGGAGTGGGCCTTCAAAAACTCAGGATCACAAGGGTTAGGCCGCTTTAAAATCATACGTATTTGTACATCTTGATAGCAAGGTGTGCGCTCAGTCCTCGACCTTCAACAGACCCGCGTATTTCATGGTTCAATAATTTAGCTCAACAACTGGGGTGCGCGTTTTCGCAGCCAAATCCAGGTGCAGCGGTAATTTCCTGGTTGAACAAGGCGAGGACTTTGGGCACAGGAAAACGGGTCACTTCTACTGCAGAATCAGATTTGAGTTGATGTGTTCAATAAAGCCCTTTGTGTATTAGGTGTTCCAACGTGCATGCTCGTTTTCTGTAGTACTCAAATATCCCCGAATAAACCTGCCCAATGGGCAAAATGTTCTTAGAGTTGGGGTGGTGAACTTTCATTGAAATACAGGAAAACGTTTCGTAGCGACACATTCTGTTTCAGGTTTGAGAAATGGTGTAAGTTCCTTGTTCTCAGAGTTGGTGCGAGAATAGCCCAACGATGGAGCGTCTTTGTGGGGTATCCATTTCCAGAGTTTGAGTCGCCTAAAGCTGAATGAAGAAAAGTCGTGATAAATGAGTCCCGGTTTAGAGACTGGAAAGGATGAAATTTCCCACTCTAGTGTGATACACTGCTTCCATCACTGCAAAGTAGCAAATGGCAAGAGATTTTTTGCTCGGAAATTCAAGACATGGAGGCGACCGGTGAGTTAGGAATACTTGGTACGCTGAGAGTAACACCGAATACTGCTTTGTTATAGTTCCAGATTCTGCGCTCATGCAACGTGCTTGACAAGAGAGCCTCGAAAGGTCCCCCCCCCTTACACCTTCTGGAAGCGCTTTTGTACACCAGCTCGAGAGGAATCACTCCTTGTGTAGTTTCTGGAGAAGGAGCTTTCTGTTACGCATGAATTTAGTAAATTATTTCTGGATCAAGCATGGGTTTTCTGATTTCCATGAGGCTTACACGGTGAACCGCTCTTGCGAGGCTCAACACGCCTTGGTACGTGATATCATCGGTACTAGGCTCCATGAAACAAGCGATTGAAAGCTGATAATAAGCTCTTAAGGGACCAAATAAAGAAATATACTTAATGTCTCATCACCAAAATAAAATTGATTCTCTATAGGCTTGTATGGCTAATTTTTAGTGCGCTTTCAGTAACACATTAATGCGGGAGGTTTGCAGTGAGTCACCGAATTCACTGGTATTCAACATAGACATAGTGCCTGCTTGAGTCTAACTCATTAGGATTTCCCTACCACATTGTCGCAGTTACAAGGGCTCACCCCTGTAAAGCGAGGTTTTTGACTGACTATTGCCCGAAACAACCTGAGCCGGCCAAATACTTGTTGACTGAAAAAGAACAAGTTGGAGAATACTGTAGTGCAAGTTTTTCATGATAAACATACGTAGACTTGATTCCTCCAAGCCTTTCGGGCCTCGAGTCCCAAGATACCATCATAGTTTCGTGTATCAAAACTGACTGGTGACTAAAATATTTGGCTGATGAGAATTTGTCCAATCAATTTTCAACGGTAGTAATATGAGTATCGTTGAAATTTCACTTTGCTTCCAAGTGGTATTTGACTTGGTTTGTATGCGGCTAAGCGAGCCTCTTCCGGCTCATTGGGTAATTCACAGAAATTTACAGGATCTTATTCCTTAGGGCACCTCTCTTTGAGAGGTTAGAGACATGGTGATGTGTTTGAAGTATACCCTGACTATGCGTTGTTTTTTGGTCATTGATATTCTGGTATCTGATCTTTCGGGAGAAAACCTCTTGGAATTGGGCGGAAATACCTGCTCTTCCAGTTATTTTAAGACCCCCAGCTCTATTGGGGACGGAATTTCACGAGCGAAAAGATGAAAGGACATCGACCTTCAACATGGCGCCCCCCACATCTAAGACAAAAGTTTTCAGTACTAAGAAAGCGCAAATTGGGTATACCAACTCCGGTTTTATTAATAGCAGACATACTACCTGATGCTCATGACTCGGGTGACCTGATGGTTTATTCGGCTGATTATAAGTAACAGGTTGAAATCACCACTAAACACTTCTTGAATACCACTCTAACTACCACTAGTAGAAACTTTCATTTTTGGCAAACTAAGGTGCAGTTTTGTGATACGCAATAATCATCCAGTTACATACCGGTAAGTCGAAACCATAAATTAAGCAGCCAAGGAAATTGCATTCAGATTGAAATATGGGTATGCCGAATACTAATGGGAGTATTTAATCATTTTTATCCCTTATACACCGACTGTGCCACTAACAAAACGACTCGGTTTTGTACAAATACTTTTCATAGCAACTCATGACAGATCACTGTAATGAAAAAAGAACCGGGTATCTGACTGGTTTCGCAATTTGACTCTAAGGCTACACAAAAATAAAATCCTACTTCGGAAAATCAATACAAACGAGTGACTCAAAAGAGACTGAATCTCACGCTCACGTCTAATCGACTGTGCTTATTGACTAGCGTAGTAGGGTAGTGCTCCGTACCCAGCACTGACCAGTTACTAACTTTCCCTGCTGCACTAATTCAAATACGTAAGCGGTGAAAGGTTTCTGAACTTCTGAAATTTCGCTTTTGTGCCCCTAAAATCCTTTGCATCTCGTGGCCCGTCTTTCTGTACTCACGACGCACGCCATTCCCACCACCGCGCCCTTCACCCAGTCATCGTTAATACATCGCCTCCTACAAAAGTTGAATCACGTACTTATCAAAAATCTCTTGGGTTTTCATCCTTTAAATAAGTACCTTTTTGAGACCGATCAACTTTTGTAAAGAGGACAATTCCTGGTCTGCATTATACATGGGTGTGTTTGGAGGACCATAGAGTAACCATGGACTAACATCCAGTGGTGATCCAAGTTCGAATAACACAGCCATGGTATCATGTAGATGGTTGTGAACTTCCTTCCCTTAGNCATGTAGATGGTTGTGAACTTCCTTCCCTTAGCAGATACATTAGCATTAGGGGTCTGGTTCTAGGAGGCATCTTTGATGATACTCCAACCTGGGTTCGTATGACTACTCCTATGAAATAAGCAGGCAGCTAGGCTTTTATATTTGGGGATCGACATTCACCCATAAGGCGCCTGATGTATTCTGGTTGTCCTGGCAACCAAACATGTGCAGTGGCTAAGCATAGCCCGCTCACTCTTTGGTTGTCAACAGGAAGAGTGACGTATAAAAGCTCTCCCACTGCGGAAAACCTTGCTCGGCGGTCTTGCATGATACAAAGTTACATGTCCCTGTATATCCAATATACTGAAATACAAGTTGAAAATTAACACCAATGGATCACTTGAGTGAGTGGAACGCGGAATTTCTCTTGAAATGGTGAAAGATGCGAAAATGAGGTGATTGTGGATAGCCTTCACTGATAATAATTCTACGCAACAATTTTGACTCGATTCCCACTCTCAGTAATGAACCAGTAGTTTATTCTCCTCCACCATTGCTATAGGTGACGTAATGGACCCCGAGTTTATGTTGATGGCCTGTATGATTTTGCTGAGGATGTCCGGCTATACGAACACCTCTTCAAGCTAATCAGTCTAAAGTGGAGTATCACACTCCGTAAACAGAGCACCATCCAAACTAAGCATATGAGGGAGGTGCTAGCCGGGCTGTAGTGAATTAAAGTTTTGGAATCGATCGCTCGGCACGAAATTCAATGCTTTATCATTTTGCACCATGAATCGCTTTGTCGAGGGCCCCGCTCTCTTTCGTAGTTTCTAGTTGTTGGGCAGAGGCAGTTGATGAGCTCAAGCATTCCTTAGCATTTGCTTCCACTAGCTAAGCGTTGACCACTTCGGTGTCCACTTTGCACCCTTAATATCGAGTAAATCCTAGAGCGCAATTTCAAAACAAGTACAACTTGAATTCTCACGATTCCTAAAATCCAGGCGAAATCAGATCCCTTTTCTTTTTTCAATAGGAAGTGTCAAAATCTTAAATACGATAAGATGGGCAGTTGGAATAATCAACCGATTGGCCTAGTGTCGCAAGAATGGCAGTAGCCGATGGCGATGACATTGGGAGCCAAAGTGAGCTCTTTGGCTAAGGCATTGTCCGCCTGAAAAGGATCCAAGATCGTTGGAACTTCGCCAGCTGGAAAATAAAAGGGCCATCGGGAATATTCAAAATGCAGCTGAAATAGAAGTGCCAAAAGTACAAATAAATAACTAACACAGAGAGTGACAAGGGTGAAGTGCGAAGTAACTGTTGGGTTATCTCATCGATCGTTACACCTGTATTCCATGCAAATGGTTGGGAGGTGTGTTTATGGCAGTAGACCAGACACATACATGGCTGATACATGACACAAGCAGAGTACGTATATTGTCCCATATTTTTTAGATGACCCAATTATAAAAACAAGGGACACGAAAACAGTCAGGTTCGTGTAAGTCGTAAGCACGTCAGAGAAGATGTATTTGTGGAGATCCGTAGAACAAGCGGAAACACCCGAGCTATATGGAAATGTCGGCCACAACTGTGCCGCCGCATTCGGGCACTAGTGCCTTCATCAAGCTAGTCGTACCGAGTAGTCGACCGGAATAGCCTCAATATCGAGATATGGGCTTTTCGGTCTAGGCCTCGGAAGAAGGGACACAGGGCGGTTCGGACCGAGCATAGAGGCAAGGTCCGGCGTCACCGCGTCTAGCCGTGCTTCGCAGCTCACTTGAGCACCTATGGGGAGCACACTACCCATGGGGAGTCGAACAAAAACTTCTTAACAGTATAAACGGATTACTATAGTAAGTTTTGGACCTAGACGAGGAGCTCCTGGAACTGAGAAAAAAAGCAAAGCCATTTTAATACAGTGGAGTTAATAGTAGGAATATACTCGAAACTTTGCACCCAATATTTGGGCTTTACCAGGACGGGAACCCTTAGTACCGTGATTTAATCATTTTCTGACAATTTCAATCACCTCCCGGTGGCCAAGCTGGTAAGGCACAAGACTGTAATGGATAGATATCTTGCGATCGGACGTTCGATTCGTCCCTGGGAGAACTTTTTGCTGCCAACTGCGAATGTCCTGCTGGGTGGGGGCGATATTCTGGCAGGAAGAATGCGTATTGTTGGGTTTGAAAGTGAGCGCTTGCTATGCACAGTACTTGAAAACCCCAAACCTTGCATCTTTTTCTGCCATGTCCTATTTATTATGTTGTAAATGCGATTGAAAGCCGGTACTTGGCTCTGGTAATCCCGCTCCACGCAAAAGCAGTATGATCCAGTATAAGGAATATTAATCGAAATATTCCTGATCCACCAATTTCGGTCTAAATATTCTCGTTTACATTTCATTAAAGAGCAGTACAAGTGGAGTAAGTTGAGGAGGCCTGAACCATCGGCACAAGTCAGAGGAAATATTGCGCACCCGAAGTGCACTGTATCACGAAAATAGGCGTCAGAGACCGGTGACAGTAACTGGTGCGATATTATAAGCCATTGAATCCCTAGCGTAATACGCAGGTGTGGAACGGTATACTAAAGAGCCACATCTCACCAGAAAGGAATTGCCTCACTACGGTCCAGAACAAAGTATGCGCAAGAATACTAGTAGACCGGAAGATTCTGACTGTGCGTCAACTTGTTAATGTTTTGAGAAGCATAGATTAGCCAAGAACTGAGGTTTAGTCGCCTCACATGTGACTATGAAGGTATGTGTGGCTAATTATGTACGAACAGATCCATCTGTATAGCTTCAGTAAATCTGGTATAATGAGGCACTCTAGTGTTCTACCAGTGACTGTTTTGTAACTCTTTTCAAGTCAGCACATGATTAATCTATGTAATAGGGGGACCTCTCCCAGCTGACCCAGTAGTCGCTTCGATCCATCTTTTCAAAAAGAGCACTTTTTCATGACCGTTGGCTCTTGTTAAGAAGAATTGAAATCTAAGCACAGCAAAATCAGGTGCTTTCGCTGACTTTGGCCTTCAACACTCTGCCTCCCAAAAGACCTAACAGCAGTTTTGAGCATAAAATCTTGTTTCGTCAATATATCAAACAGTCCCAACGTAACTACGGATGATGCAAGTTAATTCCATTGCTGCACAACTTGCCACTTGAATTGTTGGAACCATGAATTTCCCATGACTTGTATCTTCAGGATCGCCTTTTTGTTCTGTCAATAAAACATTTGTAGCTAATATGAACAATAAGTATCCATATCGTCAAGTTGTTAGACAAAGTGCAAACAACACAGAATTGAGTCAGACTGTAAGTTTTGAATTCTACGTAGATTTGCACTGCACCGATGAAATTCCCAAAAGTGTATCCCAAAGCCCCTGTTCAAGATTGGATATCAGAGTAAGAGCATTAATTTGACAATGGTATTCCCAAAGGGTGGTTGAAGTTGTTTACAAGTTAAAACCACAATCTTTGAGACTTTTTGAAGGATTCAGACAAAATAGCTTAGGGCAATGAAACAGTATTAATAGTTTGCCTGACAAACGATGAAAAGACCTACCTCTTCATGACTAAAATTGCATAAAATTTGAACCAAGTCCAACCTTTTCGGCTTTTAGGGTGTATTTCACCCCCCGCTTTTCACAGGGTATTAAGCTTATGATAATTAAAAGAAGCGAATTGCAAGAAAGTCCGTTCGGATGGTGCAAAAAGATATTGCCTTGATTCAGATCTACAAAAGCTGTCCCTTACTGCTGCCAATAGCACCACGTTGAAGACTCGGGATTTTGGGTCTCTCACATTAAATTTAGAACCCGATATCCATATCCGACTCTTGCCGGTTTACTTTGCTCCGGATGCTCATTGCAATATTCTTGCTGCCCATGTCATACCTGAACTCACTGTTTATTATTGCAAGACTCAGGACGGCCACCGAAAACCATATGTTATGCACACTACAGATTCCCCAACTTCCTCTCCGATTGTTGTTCCCTCTGTT
>NKZP01001324.1:0-16771 GCA_002370765.1 Metschnikowia similis
GGGTAACCATGGCGTCCACTTGTAGCGTACGTCGCAGGTAAATTTGGTATCCATGGGTAGCGCGCTACCCATGGTGGATCTGACAGATACCCATTAATGTAGCAGTCTGTAGCGACTCTTTATCAGGAATTGAACAATTTACTGTCCCATCGACTTATGGGATCAGCACAGTTCATCTTCTGCCTCAAGGGTGAGGTTGCGTTTTGGGCTGTTGGTCTATGCTAAGGTGCCCAATCCTAGAGTTGATTCAAACGTTGGTTCCAATCCTAGAGTTGATTCAAACGTTGGTTCCAATCCTAGAGTTGATTCAAACGTTGGTTCCAATCCTAGACTCGACTCAAACGTTGGTTCCAATCCTAGACTCGACTCAAACGTTGGTGCCCGAGCCGTCCCGTGCCTTTTTCTAGGGGGAGTTCAGATATATGCGGCAGGATTGTACTCTCCTGTGGCAAAGAAGATTTCCGAGCCAAGTGACATTATTCCAACGATACAATGATTTCACGAGAGCAATCACAATGGATAATGCTGAATCCGTCTGGGTGTGTGGGGAGCATGGCACGGGTGGTTAATGCATTCATTCCATTTAGTAACCGGATTATCTGTTACCTCCAGTGGATGGAACAGAGGGTGTGCGGAACGATGTGATTGAACCAGAGCCGCAGGGCCAATCACAGATGAATGGATTGGGACAACTGTCCGTGACAATCTCGAGGGGCACAGGACGTGAACCAAATGGGTTGCGACAACGGTCTGTTGCAAATAGTGAGGCGATGCGCGATCCCAATGTCCAGGGTCGAGACCATCGGCCTGTCAGACAAGCCATGTCCAATGACAGAAGTGCACCGGGTCCATCCTACGAGGAGGTAGTATATGTTCAGGGGTGGCGTCCCCGGGGATGGACGATGTTTCTGTACTGGTGCGTCCAGAGAGGCAGACCGAGACCGAGACTTGGCGAACAAAGAGAGACAGACCGGAGAAGGAACCTCCGTCATCAAATCAGCAAAATTCACAAAGTCACGCGTTGGCGCCTGAAACGGTGGAAGACCAGAGCGTTGGGTGTGAGGTACACACTGGCCGCGGAGCTTCTTCAGGCCACCGTGGTCCGCCGGTAGTCCTGTTGAAGGATCGAACAACCCGACGTCAACGGGGAAGGGACTAATGAGGATGCTGCTCGAAGTGAAGTAGTGACTAATGAGGAAGCTGCTCAAAGTAAAGTAGTGACTAATGACTTGGTTGGTGTGATCACGAGGAGACTCAGCCTTTGGAAGAGTCTTTGCCGCAGAGACCAAAACGATCCACAGCTGTGAAGATTCCACAGCTGTGAAGATGGTGAAGCTTGAGTCCTAGGTTCCATTCTGTCTGGTTGGTTCAAGCCTGCGCGGGTTTCATGACACTGGGCTTCAAACCTCCACAACCTGTACAAAAGTGTCCAGGGTGGAGGGTGGAATGGGCAGCTTGAGTGGAGATGGTAGTGTGCAGTCGGAATGAGCCGGTGTTGCAAAGCGCTTGTGAAGCTTCGGCCTCAAAGGCCCGGTTGTATTGTGGAGGGCAATGATTGTGGAGGGCAATGATTGTGGAGGGCAATGATTGTGGTGCCGCGCCGGACCCAAAGATTACTCCAATTCCAATAAAATATATCGGTCCCTCTGATGGGCGAGATTTGAACTCCTCTCGAACCCACCAAAATCTCGGAGGTCAATATGATCTAGAATAGTGTAGAATCGGGAAAAGCGAGCCTCTCCGATGGTTAATACTTTATTCCTTGCAACGAAACGGATCACACAAAGCCTTGGGTCAAACCACTTTCAACATGGTGGAATGGAATCCGCTAACCCTCTTTGTATTGGAAAAATTGGGGCTTGTCACGTGACACAATCTTGGGGGAATGTCACAATCTTGGGGAAATGACACAATCTTGGGGGAATGACACAATCTTGAGGGAGCTCGATAATCTTTCACAGTCTTCGCTATTTGCGGTGATCATACGCTGTTTATATTATTGATGATGCTCATTTGTTTTTTTGTATAGGGGAATGATCCGCCATGGGAGTGCGCTACCCATATAATTGAAGGGACGTGTCCAACTCCGACGGTCCACCGTCGTGACAAGGTCGTAGTTTCGTCGGATGCAGTCCCGCCGAACATACCCTTTCCGGCTCAAACCAACCTTATCGGGACCTTCCAGACGGTAAGACCAACAAGCGATAGATAGACGGCCCGATAGATAGACGGCCCGATAGATAGCGGCAGTCTGTCGCTGGATGAGCCGTTTTCTGATGGCACTGAAAATGCCCAAGTCTAGAGCAGCGGTGGGGAAATTCCGCTGTGCCCACCATATTCCCTTATAGAAAGCACCCACTCCATCCTCCTTGAACATGTTCTTGGCGGGCTGGGCCATTATTGTGTTCTCTTCACTTGCAGATCAAGATTGGACCACTGGAGCCGGATATTCAAGGTGTCCAATGGGTAAACGGTGAACTGAGACGACACACTGCATATGCCGCCAGCCCAGTAGTTAGAAACTCGAGAAAGATCCTTGGAACACGCCTTCGACGGCGGCCAAGAACAGTTTTTCAGCCTCCAAAGATCCAAAACTCATGCCAGAGGAAACACTTTGAGCGCATTGAGTCAGAATATTCAATTCCTGTCCGAAGTCAATTAGGAAATTGAATACAAGCGAAAAAATTGGACGCTCGACTCAAACGTGGCGGTCATGGCTTTGCATGTTGATGATGTCATTGAGGGAACAGGGCTATGTTGTTGCTCCCTTGCCATTCTCAGAAGTGAAGGTGATTCAATTGAGACCCATGCCACCAATGATCGAGCCGCTAGTTATCATGCCAAAAAAATTCAGTGCCCTAAGAGGCATTGTCTCGTCAGAACTGGGACCTTGGGTAGGTGATGCCCGCTAAAGATTTGAGGCTAATATGTTCGGGTCTCAATACAGGCCAATTTCCCGTAAGCCAGCCATCAAGACTCCACCAGGTCCTTCATCCCTTCTCAGGGGCACTCACAAATTGACATTTAGACCGCGCCCCCACAACCGGACTGAAAGCCCTGGCCTGGCTTTCAGAATCTGGAACATGAACGCCCCTTTGCTCTAAAAGCCCGTACTAGGCGCTCGAAGGCCGCAACGGCGGCTCCTTGTCAACGCCAATCTTTTCCCACCAATGGTGCCCATCCCACGGGCTCATAGACACATGTCGCACGTCTCGTTGGCGCACATAAGTGTGTGCTCATACTGGAGGTACCCTAAATAATGGGCACTTTTCAGACCGTGAAGCCGCCTCATGGACCCCTTCAGAGGATCGTGCTTAGCCACTCTTTCATAAAAGTCCCGCGTCGTCTCCACCCACGCGAGCCGGTGGTCATACTTGATCTCGGCGGGACACTGCATGTCCATTTGAAGGAGCGTTTTCATCACATTCGCCTCGGTTCTCTCCTGCGCCTGCTGCTTCACATCCTCATAGAAAAATACCTTGGGCGACGGGATGTGGGCGGCGCACGTGCCGTTGAAGATGAAGGCATAGGTATTGGCCAATCGCGTCGCTAGCGACTCCGCCGACATGGGCTCCTCGACCCCGAGCACTATTTGCCGCCGTTTTTGGATATCCGAGTACCTGATTTTGCGCCGGAGAAGGTTGCAGTAGCTGTCGTACTGAGCGCTTGTGTCGCCGTAAAAGTGTCGGAGCCTGAAGAGGTGCTTGTATGCAGACAAGAGCTGCTTTCTCTGCAGGAGGCCCAAGAGACTGTTCTGTGTAAGATGGTGAGTGGGGCGGCTGACCATGAGCCGAGGCCCCACGCCGGTGTGGATCAAGCTCATAGCTAAGGTGTTGGGCCTGAGAGTCAGCTCCGGGGAGTGCGCACGTGCGCGCACGGCCCCGCTAGTCATGTGACCGCTTCTTCGGGTGTCCCCAGCTGTTAGTGTACCATTTGGCATGAGTGTCAGATGCTGGGGATTTAAGCGCTTGAGAAAACATCCCCGTTTCAGCTATCCTTGCGGTTCAGGGGCTCTGCGTACAAGGTACAGGACATGTGGTGCAGCTTTCTGCTTGAGCCATATATAAATGGCTGCAACCCGCACTCGGCCCACCATGACAAACAAGCTTTTTTTACAGCACGGACCTGACTTCTTCGGGCTCGAGTATTTTGTGGTGTTCAAGCCGAATTTCGAAAATGGTCTCAACTCCAAGGATGTAGCTTCCATCTCGCCGACCGAGGCCCTGGGGTGTATGGAAGGTAAAGCCGCTACACACAGTGGCTACAGGGACGTCGACCTGGCTGGGAATTGTATCAAGGAAGAAAGTTCGTTTGAACTTCGTGGAAATGAGGGAGCTAATCTCAGGGGGACCAACACTAATGAATTGGCCAATGAACCGGCCAATGAAACTGTCAATGAAACTGCCAATGAGACTGTCAACGAAACTGTTAATAAATCTGCCAATGAAACTGTCAATGAAACTGTCAATGAAACTGCCAATGAAACTGTCAACGAAACTGTTAATAAGTCTGCCAATGAAACTGTCAGTAAAATTGTCAATGAAATGTGGGGGGCAGTTGCTGAAAATGTTCATGAACCTGATATTGAATCTGTTGATAGACCAAACCTTAACCATGGGTCACCCAAGGATGCTCATCATAATAAAGTGCATGTCAACCCTGCAAGTGGGCATGGGCGGGCAAGCAGTGGCACTCCTCTTTCACTGAGCAATCCAGCAACCCCTCTGGCTCCTAGCTCTAGACCCTCAGATGGCTTCGTCGAGTTTGCTACGACCACTTCCAACAATGCCAATAAAAAAGTTACGGATCCCAGGCCAGTTGGCTGCTTTGAAGAATTCAATCAAGACGCTGGCATAGGCCTTCATGATGCTGACTCCTCTAGAATGGAACTTGACATTCCAGCAAATGAATGTATCCATCAATCTCATTGTGACAACTTTCAAACAAATTGCGGCGGATCCAATAAGCGTTCAAAACACGAGCCAGAAGAAACTGTCAAACTGGGTACACATCATTTTGAATTTTCTTCTTCGCTCTCGAACACCAAAGAGGTTGATATTGTATCGAAAGTTCGGCTCAGAAACAAGCCCGAAAGCGACCTCGATACAGAATACTCACTGTCCGAAAACGATACCGAGTATTCCCAGGAGACTGATGGTGGTGCCCAAACTAGAAATCGAGCCGATTTTTCCCGAGAATCGGGCCCATCGGCTCAGTCGAATGAAGAAGATAGCAACAGGACTCCTAAAGAGAGGCTTACTTCCGAGAACCCATCAAAAACCCACTCAGAGCATGAACAGCCCATAGAAGACCCAGTGAAACAAAACAGTCCACTTCAATTCCAGGCTGTGGTCCCCGATTCTTCCCTAAAAGTATGTATACGCATCCGGCAAATGAACTCACTAACATCAGTTATCGCTAACGTTAGCATTTAATGGGAGAAAAAAAGCACATGACACGGAGTTCTTTGCACTTTTCGCCAATCTGCTTCGACAATCCCCAATATGGTCAAACCTCATGTATTCCATTTCCGAATCGCCGGCGCTGTCCAATTTCGAAAAGCTGTTTGTGCTCAAATGTGACTTGTTTAACCCCATCTTAGCCGATATGAAGCACGTGAAGGGCCTGAAGTACTTGAGGGAAGTGACGCTTGCGTTCGAGTACTGGAGCACAGAATCATCCATAATAGCTCAAGACCTCTTTGAAAAGCTCCAATATCTCATGACGTCTTTCTTGCTTAACGCAGAGTTCAAGTACCCGTTCGTTTTTTCCTATTTCGGTCGCCGTTTTTTCCGCATCAATTACGCCACACTTCTCCGAACAGCAGCTGTCTTTAGCACACCTTTAGACCATCTGTTGGAGCCGGACCGGCGGAAAGTTTTGTCTTTAGTGTTGAGGAAGCTTCATGGTGCCATTCTCTACGAGTTTAACACATTAAATGTGATGAAAGAATGTGATCTAAGACCCTATAGAGCCGCAGCGTGCAGAAAGTACATGTCTCTGCTGAAACATAGCGAGCTCATTTCCATCAAGTCGACTGCCTACGATTTGAGAGTGGTCCAAGGTGACTTTTGACGATTCGCATCGGCCGTTTGGGCACTAATCGCTGAAAAGTCCACGCATGAACAAAAATAATGAGCCAGCACATCACATAGGAGACATATGAAAACACGGTCATTGGTGGCATGATCATCTGCAATGGCACGGTCATGATAACATGACCATCATCCGATGACATGGCCAAAATTCATTGAGCCAGTCGCGGTTTCAAGGGATATGGAAGCAACCTCTTGGCAAGGAATCCGTACATGAGTTCGAGCTTCCTTTTTAGGGGACAAGGTGGAATGAGACTTGGTGGCAGGTGATAGTACGACTTATGACGATTTTCTCGAGACCAATGGTTGTGGCCAAAGCCAGCCCATAACGTCAACGGTCGATGCGAAGATCGCGCATGCACTACCACAGCAACTGGTCCCAACGCGGAATTTTGTAAACACTGGTCAACCATCTCTCCTTGCCAAGCGTCAACAGCAACCCCGAGTCCATCTCTTCCATATACAAGGACATGTCCTTCTTCCAGAACTTCAACACGCATAGCTTGCGGACCACGCGCGGGTTCAAAATGAAGCCTGACTCCATCAATTCCACGCCCCAGCAGGGCGGCGGGTCGGGGTTTCCGCCATTGCCCAAGGACCAGCTTTTCTCCCCAGAATCCAGCAACTCTCAAGCACCTCCCGACGATATTTATCCCACCATCCACAAGAACGGCAGCGTGCAGAACGTTACTTCCCATCGAGACATCCGGAGCTACGCCGAGCAGACGCTAGGCTCTGATAACGCGTTGATCGACGCCGTCAAGCTTCCCCGGGGAGAGGATATCAACGAGTGGTTGGCGGTGCACGTGGTGGACTTTTACAACCAGATCAACATGTTGTACGGCACAATCACCGAGTTTTGCCTGCCGCAAACGTGTCCCCGAATGATTGCTACAGACGAGTATGAATATTTGTGGCAAGACACCACGTCATCGGGCAGCGGCGCCATGAAGAAACCCGTGTCGCTACCAGCATGTGAATATGTGGAGAACCTCATGAACTGGATCCAAAACTTTTTCGACAATGACAACATCTTCCCATCCAAGATCGGCGCTCCATTTCCGCAGCAATTTCCGACCTTGGTCAAGACCATCTTCAAGCGGCTCTTGCGCATATACGCTCATATCTACTGCCACCACTTCCACGAGATTTCCGAGTTGGGCTTGCAGAGCCACCTCAATACCAGTTTGAAGCATTATGTTCTATTTAGTAACGAATTTGATCTCATCAGCCGCAAAGATTACGGGTCTCTTGAGGATTTGATACAGACAATGTTGAGGTCATGAAGCCTTGAAGATGCTTTATTAAATGCCTATATCCAATAGCAGAGACGATTCGTTTTTAATGCGAGGACTACTCGGAATGGGATGACTCTGAGTGCAGTCCCATGTTGTGAAGATAACAACTGGTCGTTATGGAACCAGAAAGATGAACCAAATGGGCATATGTTGCCCACGGAAGACGGAAGATGATGAATCAGTCGCGGGAGCTCGATTTCGACTCGCAGTCAGCTCGGTTCCATACTACACCAACTCCACCTTTGCGATCATGCAGAGATGATCAGACGGATATGTGTTGAGCTGGGGAAGCCCAGCACCCATTTCGTGTTCCTCGGGCATTCGAAGCAACTCCACAAGTCTTATGCCACAGTGCGTTTCCATGTCTTGGGCCGAGCGCACTGGGGCCTCGCAGATCACGAAGATATAGTCGAGCAAGGCGACAAACCCGTCACACCAGTTGGAAAACTGTGGCTCGCCATACTTCAGCTGGGCATTCGAAGGGTGCACCTGCAGATACCCCATCAGGTACAAGGATACAGCCGCAATGGAATTGGAACTGCGCCAGTCACTCAAGCTCTGGAAGGCACTGCGGGCAGCTTCCGACGCCTCGTAGTGCTGGGCAGGAATTTCCGCATCACTCGCAGCATCAGAGTAATCGTGGTCACATGACTGGCGCACTTCAAGGGCAATCTGTGGGTCATGAAAGTCTTTATTGGTGAGAAAGCGGTAGGGCGGCAGGACGGGGTCGGAGTTGAAGTCGCCTGCAATGAAGGTATAAAACCTGGACGAATAGAGGCTTTGGACGCGGGTTCCAAACGCTTGGAACTCCTTCAAAAGAATGTGGGCCTGGCGAATCCGCTCGTAGGTGCCGTGTGGGTGCCAATAGGTGTGGGTTGTTCCGACAATAATGCCGCGATGCGCGTCTAAGCAGGCGAATTGCAGTCGAAAGGCCGGCTTGAACGAGAGATACACCAAAAGGGCCATGTTTCCCGTGTCAGTGGACAACGGGAGGCCCGGCGCAGTGTCATAATCGACCACGTGGCATTCCTCGAGCGCAAGCAACTCTTCTTTATACAAGACGGCAACGCCGTGCAGTTTAGTGGAGCGACAATTGAAGTGTCCGCCATAGCCAAGCTTCCGAAGGTGTGGTTGCCAGTACGTGAACCATCGCAGCTCGTCGACCTCCTGCAAGCAGATGACATCGGGGGCATAAAAGGCCAATTCGGAGAGGAGTGCCTTGGAGCGCCGCGCCCATTTGAGCGCCAGCCCACTGCTCGGGAACCGCGAGCTCCGGGTCAAAGTCTGCGCCAACATGTTATAAGTCATGATGGAGAGGCCAGGATTTTTCAGGTTGGTTTCGTTGGATCGGTGCTGGCTCTGAATCTTGAGCATTGGACGCTGATGAAAGGGGAGGGAGGGGTCCTGATTGGACCTTGGGGAGTCAGCCATGAAGTCAGGAATTGGTGGATGGTCTGGTGGTCTGGTGGTCTGGTGGTCTGGTGGTCTGGTAGTCTGGTGGTCTGGTGGTCTGGATGGCCCAGGGAGAAACTTCAAGTGCGTGTGCTGGGCTGAATGGAGATTGTTCGAATTGCCAATTGTTGATAGACCAATATCGATTGAAGAAACTCTGGCCAGACCGCGTACCACGCGGGCATGGCACTCGAAGTGGATGGGTGCACTGGTGCGCGGCGCAATCTAACCTCCCCAGTCGCCAACCTGGCACACATCCACCAGCTTCCGACTCAGGCCCGAATATCAGAGCCGTTCATCACAGCATCCCCGTCCATTCGCCAACGAAGCCTGGCCAGAGCTCCTCTTGCGACCAGACCAGCCCTATCAGAGAAGATGTCGGTGGATTCCATCTTCAAGCAGATCGATGGGCTTTACGGCCAGAGCATGGAGCAGATCCAAAGCTTGGCGGCTCCCCGAGACGCCGTGCCGCAGCTGTATGAAGAGATGCGCACGGAGCGGGTCAAGAAGACGCTAGCGTTTCTCCAGCAGGTGGGCCGTCTTCTAGAGGTGGCGCAGCTCCACATACTGCAGCTTTCCCCAGCAGAGCTCCTGGAGCATTTGTGGCTAGATCAACTTGATGTGTACAGGAGCAAGCATGAGCATTTACGAGAGGTTTTGAAGAAAAAGCAGCTTGAGAACTATGCCAGGGAGAGTGAGTTTATTCATCAGCAAAGGCTCCAGCAGTATGATGTTGGAGCAGAGGGAGGGGGAGAGCAAGAGCAAGAGCAAGAGCAAGAGCAAGAGAGAGATGAAGATGGAGAGGAGGAGAGGGACAATGCAAGCACCATGGGCCCGTTTGGACCCAAGCCCAAAGCCTCGGTGGACGACCAGATCCTACAGCAAAACAAAGACATCTCGCAGTCTCTCCGCAACACCAAGCAACTCATGGCCATGACCATCATGCAGACCGAGCTCAACATCGACAACATCGACCAGCAATCGCAGGATCTTCGAACGTTGAACGACAAGTTGGTCGATTTGGACCAGCTCTTGGGCAAGTCCAAGCAGATCGTGCGGTTCATAGAGAAACAAGACAAGGGAGACAAACGGCGCATTTACCTTTCGCTTTGCTTCTTGGTGCTCTGCTCCATGTATGTGCTCTACCGGCGAGTGTTGAAGTTGCCCTTGCGGATCGTTTTGTGGTCTGCGTTGAAGGCGTTTGGCCTCTTGCACTGGGCGTCCAGCGCCTTGAGGCCCATGTCCGAGCCGGGCAGTGCCTCGTATACTTTCAAGGCGCCACTGGGGACGTTGGTGAAACCACCAAGCCTGCCTTCATTGTTTGCTCCAGCATCTGCCCTGAAACCAAGTGTGCCATCTATCGAGACAAATCTGCCATCTACCAAGTCAAATCTGCCATCTATCGAGTCAAGTCTGCCATCTATCGAGACAAATCTGCCATCTACCAAGTCAAATCTGCCATCTATCGAGACAAGTCTGCCATCTATCGAGTCAAGTCTGCCATCTATCGAGTCAAATCTTCCACCTATCCCTGGTTCAAGTCTGGTGCTCATGGATATAGGCCTCGACACGCCCTATGTGCAGGACGTGGACCTGGCCCTGGCAGTTATGACATGGCCCGGTCTGCGAGACGTTAGTGCAAGCGAAGAGGGCTTGGGAGATCCCAAAGAGTCAGACGATTCCAAAGAGTCAGACAGTCCCAAAGAGTCAGACAAACCCAAAGAGCCAGAACATCCCAAAGAGTCAGACGATTCCAAAGAATCAGAACATCCCAAAGAGTCAGACGATTCCAAAGAATCAGAACATCCCAAAGAGTCAGAATGTCCCAGTGATGCCCCGACTGCAGGGCAGTACAACGTTGGCAAGGACAGCATGGGCCACCCAAGTCAGGACAAGTTTGGGCACGCAAGTGCTGGTGCCAAGCAAGCGGCAGTTGACGCTGAGCATCACGATACTGCCAGGGAAAATCCCATCTACGATGCTGTTGAGACTGTCATGGAGGGAGAACCGGTCAACGTCGTTGATGGTGGTGATCATGAAATCCTCGACAATGTGCAAGAAAAGGAGCAGGTTGGTGAAAATCGCCTTGGGGAAAATGGTGGCCCCGCCCGCTCTGTTGAGGATTTTCCGGGAGGCGTATCGGTCCCAGAAGCTATTGAGCCCATGGACGTCCACCACGATGAGCTTTAGCCGAATTCTGATACTTGCAGCGATCTAGGTCAGAAACCTCATCGTGCGTCACATTCGTCACATGCATATTTTACTATCATCATATTTTACTATCATCACATCTTTTATATCACCACATCTTCATATCTTTTTTACCATTCACCATCACATGTCACTCTCACCATCACATCACGGGTCACGTGACATGGCCGTTTCACCCGTCACGTGACACTTCACGGACCTACATCTTTTCCCGAAATCATTCAATTAAGTTATATGTCTATGCACTTGACTTTAGGAGCACTTATTCACGCAAACGCCTCCCAAAATAAGCTTGCCCTCCTAAACCTTCTCCACCTTCACCGAGGTTCCATTGTTCTTGGACGACTCAAGCGCAGCAGCCACAATCGCCAAGTGGTGGAAAGCCTTGGCCGGTGGAACGGTCACCTTGGTCTTGTCCTTGGCCTCCACGGCAGCCGCAAAGTTCACAAACTCCTCTCTTATGGCGTTAACCTCGTCGATCTCAATCACCTTCTTTTCGGAGGCCTCCTGCGCGGTGGAGCCCGTCTGGTAGGTCACGGTTGGCTTGGGCAAGGCCGGCGAGAAGTCGTAGACAATGGAGCCGTCGGTGCCGAAAATCGTGAAGCTGGTCGACTTGTCGGTGGCGCCAAACGCAGATCCATAAGTGAAGGTGCCGATGGCGCCCGAGTCAAGCTTCATCGTGGAGAACAAGATGTCGTCGGTGCCCGACTGCTGTCTGACTTGCTTGGTGTGTGCACTCACGGACTGCACCTGGCCCAAGATCTCGGTCAACAACGCCAACTGGTGCACGCCTCCATCGCTCAAGTAGCCACCAATGTGCTCGGGGTTCATCCTCCACGACGTCGTGGCATACTTGTTGGCAGAGTTCCATGGGCCCGTGGCACGGTACGTGAACGAGATCACTTCTCCAATCTGGGGGAGGAGGTCTTTGACGATGCCAATGCTCTTGAAGAAAGCCCACTGCTCCCAGATTCCAATGGGCACATCCGTGGATGCAGCTAGCTTGACGATCTCGCGCGCCTGTTCCATGTTGGCGGCAATGGGCTTCTCCACGCCGATGGGCTTGCCGTGGGAAACTGCGGCCTTGATGATCTCAAGGTTCGTCTGCACGGGCAACAATGCATCCACAAAGTCCACGTCTTTGCTCTTGATCAAGTCCTCGGCCTGGTCGTAGACCTTGGACTTGTCGATTTTGGCCTCCTCTGCGAAAGCCTCGGCCTTGCTCCTGGTTCTATTGAAGGCTGCCGACACCTCCAAGTTGTCAATGGACTGGATCACGGGCAAGTGAGCATGGGAGGCGAAGATTCCTGTTCCGACGATTCCAACGTTCAAGGTCATGATGTATTGTGTTTTGATTTATGCGTCTTTCCAACAATGAGAGTGCGAACCCGCCCTATTTATATTCGCTTGTGTCGCGGGGGGGCTTATGCACGTTGGCACACCACTGGGCATCACTCTTTAGACAAACCACGCCAATTCAAGAGGGTTTTCGGGGCCTCCTTGTCCAGGTGTACATGCACGATGCTCGGCGGTTGCAAGCAGCACCCCCTTTCGGGCCCATTCATGGCCCACTTGGGCCCCTTTATGATCCTCTTGGGCCCGTGTTTCGGGTCCACCAATTGCGCCGAGATTTCAGACTTGAATGCATAGCCCCGCATTTGCATGGGTGGAGGACCTTGATGCGCAACCAGGTGCAGTTCATGCTCTATCACCAACGGGAACAATTTGTTGAGCTTTGGGCACGGAATTGATTCCCTGCTCCACTCATGGACGGATCTGGGGTGCAGATGCAAGTTTTGGGGGCAGAAATCCTTGTGAACGAAAAGGCTTGTCGGCACGAATTCCGGACAATCGTTGCCCCGCATTAGTATATGCGCGTAAGCTGCCGCTCCGGCGTGCCACTCCTCGCGCGACTGTTGGACGACTGTCCGGCATGTCGATCAACGGCATGTCCACACCAAGCGTTTGCCACAGTGTGTTGCGCCTCACGCAATCTGCCTCTCCGAATGTGCCAAAAGTCACTCTCAATTTTTCTCTTTGCCACACGATCTCACGCACTGCCTCAGATTAGTCTCACAATCTGTCACACATCACGCCGTCTCACAATTTGCCACATATCACGCTTTGTCTCACAATCTGTCGCACATCACGCTGTCTCACAATTTGTCACACATCACGCCGTCTCACAATTTGTCACATATCACGCTTTGTCTCACAATCTGTCGCACATCACGCTGTCTCACAATTTGTCGCACACCACGCTGTCTCACAATCTCTCACACATCACGCTTTGTCTCTCAATTTGTCAAACCTTGCGCAAAGTCTATCTGCCACACAACTCTCACCATCTCCACACTTTCTCCAACCCCGCCGTATTGACGCTTTCCCTGAATTACGTCAAATGCTGTCCTCAAAGATCACTTCTTCAAGTCCATGGTCTTGAGGAACACAATACACATTCCACGTGTCCCAAACCTCCTCTAAAAAGAATCGGACCCTCTATTGCCGAAAGCGCATCTTGCCCCATACGCAATCATAGTCTGCTCGCCACCAATGATTGAGTTTCTTGATCCTGATTTCATGACCGGAAAAATGCCATGATTTATATGGTGTATATTCCTGACATGGTCTAGTTTTGTTTCAGTGATGGCTGGTGCATTGGGAACTGTGTGTGCTTGAATTCTGCGGTTTTATAAGGAGTTGCAAAAAAGGTGCAAAATCGAAAACCAGCGCGACCGCCTTCTTTTGTACCCCGAAAGATAATTGCAGCCATATGCGGAGTCCGACCCTCGAAGTATATTTAGAGTACCCCCCCCCTCCCCCTCTCTTCCGGCCACAACTTTTTTTTAACCACCCCCTATTTCCTCTTTTTTCTCCGAAAAAGACCTAAATTGTGGTCGCAGAAGAGTTGTGGTATGGGCTGGCCGTATCAGCAAGCGACGGGCATTGATACATATCATTGCCGCTTTTGGGTGTCCTATTAATCAATATTATATTGAGTGCATAGACACGGGACTCAAATGGAGGTCGTGGAGGTGGTGACGACCTGAATCTCCGCATGCTAGCTTTCAGACGCGCCTGCACATAACGCGCAAGTCGTATTTTGCGATTTTTACTCATCATATCACAGTGCCACAATGAGGGTTCCGGAAATCTCGGGGAACGAGGAGCTCACAGTGATTTCCAATCAAGATCATGGTGCTGATGCGCTTTCAAATGTGGATGGTTCTTTGAACGAGCTGGATTCTCGCCGTCAATGTGAAAACGAAGACATTCCCATGCCTCATATGTCAGAGGAGAAACGCCCCAATCGACCCGAAGGCATGGAGAAGGTGGACGCTTCTCAGTCATCAGACACACAAGACAGTCCTGTCAAGCTGCATGTCCTGCCACCCCAAAAAGCCGATTCTCGAGAAATTAGTTTTGAGGAGTCTGACTTACCACTTAACTTGAGTGGGTCTCCAAACGATGATATCTCAGGTAATGCTTCAAGCGACTTAGATGATTACGATCCTGCAGAAGCATTGTCAGAAGCAGGGAATCACAATCCGGAAGGAAGCATTCCACTAGATATGACTAAAACCGACCCGGCCCAAATAGAGGTTTTAAAAAAAAGCAGTATTGATACTTCAGAAGACTATTCCGAACATCATGAATCAAAGGAAGATTTCAGGCATCGTCTGTTTGAAGATCACAAACAGAAAGACTCGAACAATTCTAAACAGGAAGAGTTGGAGGGTTCCAAACAGACTTATTCAAAATGTTCTAGACAAGAAGAGTCCGATAACTCCAAACTGATAAATTCCGAAGACTCTAGACGGAAGGATCCAGAAAAGTTTGAGAGGCAAGAGTCAGACGACTCCAAGCAGAAAGGTTCAGAAGACTCCAGACAGGAGGAGTCACAGAATTCCAAGCCGGAAGAGCCAGAGGATTTCAAGCAGGAAGAATCAGAAGACTCTACACAGGAGAAGTCGCAGAATTCCAAGCAGGAAGAGCCAGAGAACTCCAAGCAGGAAGAATCAGAGAATTCCAAACAAGAAGAGTCCAAGGAAAAAGAGTCAGAGAACTCCAAGCAGGAAAGTTCAGAGGAAATCATCAACCCTGTCATTTCCGACAACGATGACGATTACGATCCTGAAGTCAGTATTAGTGGAGCAAAAATTCCCATAGCTGCAGGTCTTCCCGCTAAACCAAGCACAGCGGATTTATCCAATTCGGGGGCTGGCGCCAAGGCTAGTCTCCGACAGGCGTACGAGGCTGTGATCAACAGTGAAGTGGTACAACTGAAGGAGTTCGCAGAGCTCCCGAAGGAGCAGCAAATGGTAGTCATTGAAAAGCTTTTATTGGTGAAAAACATCGCCTTGCCCAGCGATCCCGAAATGCTGCTCAATGACACAAGGGCCCTAAGGCACCCGACTCTTGATAAAGAGGTGACGGAACAAGAGCAACAAAACTACAAGGACTTCTTAGAGAGCCAGGCGGCAGAGAGGCGCTCAGAGGGGTTTCCCCAGAATCTGCGGTTGTTTGTGGGAAATTTGCCTGCCACTATCATCAGCGAGTTTGACATGTTTAGGATATTCAGCCAATATGGCAAAGTGGAGGAAATATCTCTCAAGGCAGGCTATGGCTTCGTGCAGTATAACGATGCAGAAGCGTGCAACTCTGCTATACAAAAAGAAAATGGCGCTGTCCTTTGCGGGCGGGTCTTGAGGCTAGATACTTCACGGCAGAGAAGGGATGTGGCTCAGCCGGCCAAAACCAGGGGCCGAGAACGAAATGCAAAGGACGAGGCCGCGGCCAAGCGAAGAAGAACTCAAGTCGATGTGAAAATCTTTTCTTGTGAAGACACCCAAAGCGATCTTTTGCCCGAGATTGAGCGGCACTTTTCCCTCCATGGAATCACTTATGAAGTCGTACCCATCGACCCTTCCAAGTCGTCGGAGTGCGTCCAAGAAGCGGCATATCTGGGGGTGCTTGGAGCCTGCGTGGTTGAAAGCAACAAAGCTAATCTACAGACATTCGAGGAGACGGACGACGGAGTCAAGTTCGACGAGTACGAAGATATCAAGCCGTCTTCGATCTGCGACATTATCAGCACCAAGAAGAAAGACGGTCAAGAGCGTCCTTATCAAACCCAAGGGCGAACCCATGAAGAAGAGGGCCAGGTGAGTGGCCGCGATAGCCACCAGAGCCCAAGTGGTTCTGCCAACTTCAACGACAGACGAGAGGATCCAAGGCAGAGAAGCCACGGAGGTCGCCACGCAAGGCGAGGCCGTGCCTCGGGCCGCCAATATGGTGACTCCCAGTACAAGGCATATGCCTTCGACCAGCCATACCAATCACAAGACCAGCATTCATACGGTCAAGGAAACCAGCGATACCAGAACCAGCGAAATGCGCCTTACCCGAATCAGCCATATCTAAACCAGCAATTCTCCATTCAGCAATATCCAAATGAGACATACTCAAATCAGCCATATTTTAACCAGTCATTTCCAAACCAGCCATTTCCAAACCAGTCATTTCCAAATCAGCAATATCCAAATCAGTTATATCCAAATCAGCAATATCCAAATCAGTTATATCCGAATCAGCAATATCCAAATCAGTTATATCCAAATCAGCAGTATACAAACCAGCCTTATCCAAACCAGCCTTATCCAAACCAGCCTTATCCAAACCAGCCTTATCCAAACCAGCCTTATCCAAACCAGC
>NKZP01001326.1:0-26226 GCA_002370765.1 Metschnikowia similis
TATCTCGCTCTCGACAAATGACTTGACGAGGGGAGAGATCTCGCTGAGACTAACGAAATGATGGTTCCTGCAGTTGAACACTTGGAGTTGTTTGTTGAGGTCCGAGTTGGAGAGCCCGTTACAAGGGGAACCCCACCTGGAGAGTCCAGACCGACCATCTCCGAGGCTTGGACGAAATGGCACCAGCCACACCTCTTCAGGCTCAGCGACGTGATCTTCCCCAAATGCAACGCCGTGTCTTTCTCAGATGCAGGACAAATGGCGTCTCAGGCGCCCTTTGCATACGGATAAGCCGGATTGGGGCTTGTTGGGTCGTTAAGGCGCCCCGCCGGGTCCTAGTACCCACTCCTACCAAAGATGGCGTCATCGTGCACCTGTGAGCCGATCCCCGGCCAGGATTAGTGGAGTACGGGAGCATAAGCACGACGGTGACAAATCTATCGGATGCCACCCAACATTTATGCGACCTTACGGCTCCTTATGGCTCCTTACGGCACCTTATGGCTCCTTATGGCACCGAATTTATCGATGCCAGACATTGTACTTGATAGTCAAGGATCTATCTGTATTCGGAATCATCAGGAAAGATACCTCCCCAAAGTATCAAACTATAAAGACTCAAACAATTACTGTCGATCTTCATTCTGGTCTAGAGTGTTTCAAAACTTGTCAACTTAGCGAGGCGAAATGTTTCGAACCACACTAACAAGAAAGACCCAAAAGATTTTCTACTCTTTCACAGTATGAACCCTTTCGCAGTGCTTCTACCCTGGCAGTTATTTTTCACTCATCTTTGTTATATCCTTTTGTAGTTGTTTTAAAGTCAAGTACTCAAGAGATGATGTATTCGTTGATGATCCCTAAAACAAGTGGGATCATCGGCTCTTGTATAGAAAACTGCCCAGCCCGGTCGCGCTGGCTTCGGTCTGTTTTACGGAGCAAGCCAGCCGCCTTAGCAGCCGCCTCAGCTGGCTGGCAATCCTTATACGGGAGAGTGACCAGCCAGCCGGGGGGCTGGTGCCGTTGGGAGTTCCCGATGGGGTTGTTATGACCCAGAAAGGGTATCTGCGGCGAGACTGCATCGAGGAAGCCACGACGTTGTAGCGAAAGTGGGCGGTCGGAGTTGGGAACGCCTTTCTCGACGTGGCCAACGGTTTTCCCCTGCAACCACACGTCGCAGGTCAATAGTGGATCCTTGGGTAGTGCGCTACCCATGTTGGATCTAACAATCTTTCATTGGGATTCATTATTCTGGAATCTTAAATATGAAACATTGCCCGTACCCCCTTGCAGAGGCTTGCAGCACAAATTCAACAGACGGAAAACCGAACTGGGTTTGTCCTGTTGATGACGGTTTTTTGGGGGTACATGAAGCACTTTGATATATTGTTTCGATCGACGTGGTATTGTTGTTTGCACCAAAATGTCTTGGTCCGAAATATTTTGCACCGCTGGTTTGGACTTTATTGGGTTGAGAGTTGTGATGTACTCTCCCATAATCGGGTGTAGTTATCAATTTGTTAGCCCGGTGAAACTGGTGCAAACAGGACCGCGTCTCATGCGGCCCGGGCCAGGTTTGATCTATAAGCTTGGAGAGTCCCCCTTGTTTTAGGGATCAACGAATACACCTTCTCTGAAGTGCTTGAAGTTAAACAGCTACAAAAGAACATTAAAACAATCGTTAAGAAATGATATTAAATATTATTGAACTTCTGGTCCATTTACAGTATGTAATTCCAGCTGTTATACAGGTAAAGAGAATAATAATAAAGCTACAAGAGTCAGCCGTATACAAAATACATGTAGCCATTTGGCGACACTAATTCTTAGCACTGCTTTCCGGACCTCTTCTTTGTAATGCTGTATTTCCTTTTTGATTACTTAGTATATCTTTCATGTGGACATCCCACTTCGGTGATACGCCTAGAACCTCTCATTAGCTTCATCCGAAGCCCCGCTCATTTGGGCTCATTTTGCTCATTGCCCATTTCTGCCCATTTCTGACCATTTCTGCCCATTTCTGCCCATTTCTGCCCATTCTTCCGACTGCCATGGAAACATCTAGGTTAATTCCAATAGGTGGCCCTTTGGCCGTGGTTGAAATGGCGCTGCTTCTCAACCACTGCCGACCGCTACTGCTATACTGGTGCATTCCTCTTGAGTTGGGCGGCTCTTGAAGACCAAGGCTCAAAGGTCCATCCATTGTTCATAATGTTACCCCGCATGCCTCAATACGTGCCGGTACCTCATGTGGGGTTTTTGTCAGAACAGTTTTATTTCGTATGCATGCATCCTCAGACTGGCCCGGTCTCGTAGTTTGAACACGTGGGTTTGCTGGTTTGGTTGAGGTGGTGTTGTGGTGTTGAGGTGGTGTTGTGGTGTTGAGGTGGTGTTGAGGTGGCCCATACACGCCCTCAGTGATGATGGAATCCCCATGGGTGAATAGTATTCCTCTGATTGTCTAATCTATAAACAACATGCGCGTCCGACGCTTCTCCACCTTGTCGGACGTGAGCATGCCGCTGCGCTCCAAGTCGGCAATCACGGCCTGCGAGTCCTCCTCGCAAACGATGTTGCCGTCGATTAAAAAGTAGTCGCTGCCGATCTGCCGCATGCATCTCGTGCACGCGAGACACTGCAAGTGCCACTTCTGCTTGAGCTCGTTCTCGATGCACTCGCCCTCGATTCCGATGTGGCACGCCTGGCAGAGCGTGTCGTTCAACGTATGGTAGTGGTGGTGGCAGAACGGGTTGTCGAGCAACACGTACGACGTGACGTTTTTGTTGAATTGGATCCCGCATCCGCCATACAGACACACAAAGCATTCGCGGTGCCACTGTCCGCTCAACTCGCCTGTCTTGGAGAAGATGGCCTTCTTGGGCCCCGAGTGGCTGACCACCGCCTGTCCACACGTGCGGCACGGGCCGGTTCCCGCCTTGTTCTTCTGAACCTCGCTGGTGCGGAACTTGGGCACCTTGGGGTCGATCACCGACTTGGGGAACGCCTCGAACTCTCGAGGCGTGGGGTTCTTGCGGAGAATATCGTCTTCTTGCTCTCCATTGCTAGAATTCCATTGGGCTTCCTGGACAATCACCTGAGGCTCGCTGCGGAAGTTGAGTTTTTCAAACTCTGGCGACGTGGGGCTCTTGCGAACACTCTCGTCTTGGTGCTCTCCATTGCCTGAAATCCATTGGGCCTCCTGGGCAACGATCTGAGGCTCGCTGCGGAAGTTGAGTTTTTCAAACTCTGGCGAAGTGGGGCTCTTGCGAACAATCTCGTCTTGGTGCTCCCCACTGCTTGAATTCCACTGGGGCTCCTGGACAATGATCTGAGGCTCGTTGGGGAATCTGCGATTCTCCAACTCTGGCGACGTGGGGTTCTTCCGAACAGTCTCGTCCTGGTGGTCCCCACTGCTTGAATTCCACTGGGCTTCCTGGACAATGTCTCGGGGTGTGTTGCAGAAGTTGAGATTTTCCAACTCTCGCTCAACCTGGTGGTTTTTGGGGCTCAAAGGCTTAATTGTCTCGGGCGTTTCGTACGCGTAAGTGTCATCGAACCGGGTCTTTTCGAACCGGGGCGTTTCGGGCTCCACCATTGGCGCATCCGCATTATCTTCCTCTGATAGCTCGGGGCTACTGCTTGCGGCTTCTCCCTTCTCGAATTCGGTCTCCGTATCACTACCTTCGGATTCATTATCTTCCGCAGGCGACACCTTGAAGATCGGCATTTGCACTTTATCCCTCAGCCCCGCCAGCACGTTGGATGCAGTCACAAACGAGTCTTCGCTATTGAACATGTTGGTAGACCCGAGGCTGATGGTGCTACCTTCTTTGATGTTCTCTAGTTGCCGTTTTAGGTCGAGCTCGACTTCATCTTCCTCATCACTTTCGTCGTTAAAAGGCTTGGAGATGATTGAGCTGATGGTCGAAAGGTGGCGGTTGTACTGCGGAGATCTCGTTCCACTATTTTGGTTCAAGAAATTGTTGTAGTCGTTGCTGGGTTCGTTTGCATGGCTCTCTGTGGTTCCAAATGATTGGCTTGTAGACTCAAACTGAGTCTGCTCTCCATCTTGAGAGCTCGAATCGTCGCCCCATTCATTTTGCTTATTGAACGACGAGACCAAATTGCTGGTCGAAGGCACAAATTTCTCCACAGGGCTTTTTATTGCTTGGCCAGAAGTCTTTTCGCTGAATCCGCGAGGGTCGTAGAGCCCAGGATCGGACACATCTTGCTTGACTCTCGCAAACTCTTGGTTGAGGTCTTTCTCGGTATCAAATGTCGGGTAAGGGGGGCTCTCCCGGGCTGGCGGCGGCTGCGAGGCGGTAGGTTCAGCACCAGCAGCAAAAATGTCTCTCTTTCGAGGTTCCTGGGTTTCGCTTTGCAGACCTAGCGACGTCAGAGGACTGCTGCGCTCGCGGTCAGTATCAAAGGGAGAGCTCGTGACAGACGTGCTTCCTGTCTCTTGAGAATTGATGTACTGAGATTTTCCCTCTGGGATGTGCAATTTGAGATTCTTCTTGTTGCGATCTGCATCATTTTCTTTGACCGCACGAGGAACGACGGGCTCGGGCTCGTATCTCTTCCCATATGGCGCCGAGCTCAGAGCAGTATACTTGGGCTGGCTGGACTGGCTGGACCTGCTAGACGCATTGGAGTTCTGCGACTTGAAGTGGGCATAGGGATCGAATCCAGCAGCGGCGCCAGCGCTGGGCGGCTCATTTGCCGGCCGATGATTGAGTCTGGAGTCAGAGAAGTTTCTGCGGCTATCGTAGTGCTCGATGGAAGGCGTGTTTGGCTTGGAGTGAGCACCGCGAGACATTGGCCCTGATGACACGTTCCGGGATTGCAGGGCATACATGGGGCGCAGCAGGGCTTTGTCGATATTTCTGCTGGGGGCCGACGTCCTCTGGAATCTCTGCGAGTGAGGCGAGTTCCTCAAAGAGGCAGAGTCCGTTGGAGAACCGCCCAAGTTGACATCGAACCCGGCTCTTTCGTATACCCCCCGGTAGCGGTGCTCTGTTTTCAACGGAGGAAAGGGCGAGTCTGTCGCCAGCATAGGGCTGTGGTCCTTATTAAAGAATTTGGGGAGGGAATGGAATTGCATGGTCAAGGGGGAATGGTATCAAGGCGAACTGACTTCGACAAAGGTAGTTTGGAAGGATGGACGGACACTATGGATACGACAGACGGACACTATGGATACGACAGACGGACACTATGGATATGACAGACGGACACTGGATACGACAGAGTGCACAAATGAACAGTATGGAGGAAGAGCAACAAGCGGATGGACGCAGCAGAAATGTCGGGTTTAAAAGGCGTCAAGCGACGTTGATGGCCGTCGGTTCAGGATCTAGGAGGAGGACTCGGATTGGTCACAGCACTGGAGGGGTAATTATGCGCTGAAGTAGTCTATATTTGGGAAGGTTCTCCTATGCAGTGGGGTATTAGGGTAGGATGAATATTTGCAGGGAGTCCAGGGCGCAGAAGAAGGCAAGTGTAGTCCGATGAAGATAAGACGAAGAGGCTGTAGGAGGAAGGAAAAAGCACTAGAGAAAAAAACAAGTCGCGGTCGGGATGCGGTGGATGCAGTCGCGAGTCGCGCTAAAAGTTGCCCCGTGCTCAGGTGCCGGCAACTGCATTTGGCAGTAGAAGCTTATGTGCCGCATGGTACTCGAATCCAGCTATTGCAGCCGAGTGGCCTGGGTTGCCGGTGGCAACACTGAAAATTGAGTGGGGCGAGGCGGCGGGCGGTGAATGTGGTGGTTAGCCTGTACATAGATAGACGCACGTGCAATAACAACCTGCACACAGTGTCGTGTCCCTAAGCACAACCCGAGACACTACGACTGCACAGTCGAGGTGTCCAGGGGGAGGGGATTCCACGGCCAGGCTATTGTATTGCATGCACTGCTTGCCGCAAGCGAACACAGCCTGTCTCTTTATCCACGGGAACGGGCAGTAGGGGGTACACCGGTGCATCCCGTGTCTCGCCGCAAGCGGTTTGACAGACGCGAGGGATGTCTTGAGTGCTTGTGTGCACACCGCGCGATAGCCGAAACGGGCAATGAGAGATCTTCCCTGACGGTGCGCGCTAGACGACGCCAGCCCGTCTCAGTGAAATTTGAATCCGCGCACGATGTCCTACAAGCCTCAGTTCGTCCTCTTTATTAATTACTCTACACATGGTCTAGACGTAGCCGATTCTGTTGGCAACGTCCAAAGCGTCGTGGTCAGCAGTCAACTTAACGTAAGCCTTCTTGGTGCCGTTTGGTCTGACCAAAGTGTTGACCTTCTCGATGTCCACTTCGTACAATTGCTTGACGGCAGCCTTGATTTGGTGCTTGTTGGCCTTCAAAGACACTTGGAACACCAAGGTGTTACCGTCCTCCACCTTCTTGATGGCGGTCTCAGTGGCAATGGGCGTCTCGATCACCTTGTAGGCGTCCATTCTATTGTAATGAGGAACGGCCTTCTTAGGGTATTGAGGAGCCTTGGCATACTTCAACGTCTTTGGCAAGTGGAACTTGGTGTTGGTTCTCACCTTGATGGCCTTCTTGGAGTTGTTACCCTTCAAGGCGGATTTCTGAGCAGCAGCAGCTTGGTTGTCTGATGTTAGTACATGATGAGCGAAGAAAAGAAACAGTGGAGCCTGATCAACGCCGAGATTTGCCCGGGATCGAGAGTAAAGATCACAACGTTATGCCTTGTGTGGCCTATCACAAGATAACTTGTGTTGAAAAGCTGGTTCTCTGAACGCCTCCGAGTCTCCGCTTGGACAATGGAGGAAGCCTCAGGGCGGCCTTTTCACGCAGCGAACGAGTGACAAAAATGGTCAGTCCCTTGGAGAATTGACAGATGAGGCGTTTATGCATTTGGAAGGGTTCTTGAAGGAAAGATAATATGAAGTGTTGCAGGCTTCTATGGATTGAACAGCGTGAGATTTGAGGTTGGGTATGCAGCTAGGAGGTTCTCGACTCGTATGAATGGAAAAGACGCCAGCAGGATATCGAGCGGTACATTTTCTCAGTGGCCAAGCCGGTCATTTCTTCTGATTGAACATTGTACATACTTGGAGCCATCTTGATGTGTGTGTAGCAAAAGGTTGAAAAGATTTTCAGGGAAAAAAGTGTGCGGTGCGGGCGCTGAGGAGGTGCGGGTGTTTGAGGGTGGTGCACAGAGAGCGCTCCCGGGGCCTGGTCTCGCACGTGCCTGTGTGACCTTGCACGTGCATGCGTCGGTGTGAGGGCGCGTACCCTAGCATCTGGTCGCGTATATCCCTCGAACGTGGAGTTACAGTGTTGGCGTTACTAGAATGGAGGCCACCGGGACCATCACTAATACAGTGTCATTGCAGAATGTTATGTGCTTTTTGAGCGCACTTATTGGGCACAGCTGAACTGGTTCGCCGCTGGCCCTTAGCGGGCTCTCTACGTTCTGTGGTTGCCCATGCTTTCAAGATTTCCGCTATTCTTTCTTGGTCACTACTTGTTACTCAAATCCGCCCTGCTTATTGACAAGAAACATGATCGAAAAGCCAATCCATAAGATAACTACTTGCACGCATGTCCTTCACATGAATACACTTGTTTGCAATGCCATGAAGTTTTTTGAGTCCTTTGATCCTGTTTGGTTTTAGCTCCATCCGGCGCGACACGTTATCTTCAGTTCCATTCGGTTTCAGTTGCTAGATTCTTGCAAGCGCTTGAGCACGGAACGATCTGAGTAAATGAAGTCTTTGCCTAGATTGCGTTCAAGACTACCACGGGTTGGTGCACATGATACGGCAGCGAATAATGACTTTCAGACACATTTCTGGTAAGGATTGGCCCCATGCACCGTTCAACACCCCTTTCAGGTAGAACTTGGAGGTAATTTTAAAGGTTGTGTAACATCTTCTGAGATTTGTTTCTCTTAAGATTGATGTCAGCTTGTCATGAATGGTGCAATCAAGTCAAAGATTATGGTGAGTCCGTCCCAGTCAAGAACGCGGTCAATTCGTGTGTTAACAAGCTTGAGGGTTCCTCTTCTATCTCAATTCGTCCCATCATGTTCATATCAAATGCCGCATTTCATGATGGAACTCAGGAACGAGTCTCTAGTGAGTGTTTGCGGTAGTCGCCAGATGTGTGTGACGGATCAACCCGTCAGGTCGAATCTAGCGACGAACCTTGGATGACTTGTGAGTGCCACGGAAAGTGAGTAACGACGAGTGCCCAATTTTGACTCGATCCTTTTGGCCTCCTCATGAGAGTAGCCATCGTGGTGACTTTTTTTGGACCTTTGGTGGAGACTTGCTTCGGGGAATTTGCTTCTGGGAGTTTGCCGGTGCATGGAAGCTTTGCCTGGTGCATGCAAGCTTTGGACTCTGGCCAAGGCACCGCCCAATGCAACTGAGGATGCAGTTTCTTACCAGATGTGGGACCAAAAGAAAGAAAGCAGGCCTGTGGGTTGCAATTGCTTGCGATGCATATGGCGGTGTTGAATATCCGCGGGGAGCATGACTGTGTTATGAGTTTTGCAATTTCTGCAAGTGTGCTGCATGTCCGATCAAGATATGCTTGTGTGCTTCGTAGATTCAGAACTTGGCTGATTCACTTCAATACAGCTTCATGAGCATGCACGCATAGAACTCCAATGAATATTCTTTGGAATATTTACGAAACACATCCTTATTACGAAAATGTCATGTCTCAAAACAATGTAATAGAAGTATATTCCAGCCTAGTGCTGGACATACTAATATGGGGCCAGCTTGAAATGTTAACATGAAAACTACTTACATTGGCCTAGCAGAAGATGAACTCGAATAGACAATCATTGATTCTCCGAAATACTTGTCATATCTGAAACCATACTAATAAAGCTGAGGATTGGTCAAAGATCCTCCAAGAGTCTAATAAATACAAGCATCCACACACCATACAGCCTTAAATATATTTACCCAAGGTTTAAATCGTTTTCTCTGAGTCTTAGAATCGTCTCGTGCTACAAAAGAAGTCTACGTTGATGATCCCTATACAAGGGCTTAGCTCCACTTGTACAGCAGAACTGTCTGAAGCTGGGGCTTTCTGTCGAGAACGGACATTTTTGACCATAGTGGCTTCTGAGGCGGATCCGAGGCTGCACACGAGAAACCACGAAGGTAAGCGGTCGGAACCACGAAGGGAAGCGGAAAAAGGGCGCCTCTCTTCATGCGAATACCGGCGATTCCCCGCGTATCTATGGGTAGCGCGCTACCCACGGTGGATCTGACAAGCTGATTACTTCCAAGGTGTGTGAATGTGTGTTTGAAAAGCGACATAAGGACATACGGAGCGGGGACTTTTCTATGAAGATTCAGTTTCGGAACATGAAAGTCCCTCAATTCCACTGCCTATATACCGGATGAAACCACTTTCACCCCAGCTATATGATGCAACTACGCTAAAAGCAAAAAACGCATTTCTCTGGCTTGTGGCACTCCGGAGTCTTGATGCTAACATGACCCAGTGAAGTAACCTGGGACAGGCCAGTCTGGATTGGAACCCGCTCTCCAGACTCCATCCAATCGAATCTTTACACCACCGTAACCTCCGTGGGCCTCGGTCTTGTTTTGACGCCGTGACACTGTATAGATCCTTCGCCACAAGCCAGCGCTTCCAAGGGAGGTTTGGCCTTTCCCAAAACAGAAACCCGGAGCTGAAGCAGGCGCTGACCGGGCAGAAACAGTGCCCAGCGTGCGAGAAGCCAGCACGGCACGCGCGTCCCAGCCGTTCAACCGCCTAAGAACCACTTTGCTTCCAAGGCCTAGTGAGTGCCTTGGATAGGTATGTATATTTGCACCCGGCAGAATTTGCACCCGGCAGAATTTGCACCCACGCGGAATGGCCACGCATGGGCCGCGGAATGGCCACGCATGGGCCGCGGAATGGCCACGCATGGGCCGCGGACAAAAAGACCAATGGGGCTAGTCGGGCAAGTCAAAGGGACTTTTGCAGCCGAAGCGTGCCGTATTCTGCCGGGGAGCTCCCCAATTACCGTCTGCACCTTGTTAGACTGTCCAGTGGTTCAATAGGTACTGCAACTTACTCTATTGGCACGTCGCGCCTGCCATGCGCGACCCATGGGTGCAAATTCTGTTGATTTTGTTGAAGACCAAAGACTGAGCGCGCTATACTTAGCCACTGTGCATGTTAGGTCTCCTAAAGCGGTAAGCTGGACGACTAGACCACACAAGGTGTTTTATGGGTGAATGTAAATCCCCAAATATAAAAGGACAGGTGCCTTCTAACTTCATAAGAGTAATCATACAAACCCCAGGTTGGAGTGTCATCAAAGATGCCTCCTAGAACCTGTCCCACTAATCTTAATGTATCTGCTAATGAGAGGGAAGTCCACACTTATCTTCATGATACCATGGCTGCGTTATTCGAACATAAGTCTCCACTGGACATTAGTCCGTGGTTACTCTATGGTCCTCGTGATACACCCATGTATGACGTTGAACAGGAATTGTCCTCTTTACAGATTTGTGTGCTGCATGTGCGTAGGGGCGCATTTCCACCCGGTCGAATTATCTGTCTTTAAGGGCCAGCGACTGCTTATTGGGTGCGACCAGAGGCTGCCGTACCTCGAAGGTAGTCCAAACTGTTGCAACATGAGATTCAGTGCCCCTGCGGGCGCTGCATGTTCATGTAGAGAGGATAATTCCTGTTTTGCGTCAACCCTGAATGTGCCTGGAGGACCGGCGAGTAATCACGGATCTATGTCCAGTGATGGTCCACGTTTTGATAGCGCAGGCATCATTTCATGAAGATGTTGTGGACTTCTTCATCATTGTCAGTATTAGATACATTAGTATTAGTGGGTGTGGTTCTAGGAGGCATCGTTGATGACACTCCAACCTGGGTTTGTATCCCTTATGAAGTTAGCAGCTTGCCTTTTTACATATTGGGGATTGACATTGACCATATCACCAGAAGCCTGCTCTTCAACAGTTCATCTGACCCGATGAAACAAGAATTGAAGAAGTTGAAGACCAAAGTCGGGGTGCACACTCAAGAGCTCAGTTAGAGCAATGTCTCTTGTACCTCCTGATTGAGCCGTTGCAATGCCGAGCACAGCCCTAAACGGGCTGCGGTTAGTGAAGGCCCCTTTCCATCCATGATTTAGGTTAGGGGCTGCCGCCCCAAGGTAGAGGGTCGTCCGAGAGGAGGTGTGCTTCATATATGAGGGATTAACAAGAGAAGAATACAGAAGTTCCAGAAATGAAAGGTTGTTAAAGAAGTTGAGAACTGCACCAGATTATATGAGTACACCAGTCTCTAGGAGAGTAAACCAGATAGGAGAGTAAACCAGATAGGAGAGTACGCCACGCTCAACACAACCCCAGCCCAAACCCCAGTCATTCATCCCCAAAGAATGCTCATTACCAAAGCCTTATTGGGCCACGGGTAAAGAAATATCGCATGAGTGTCCACCAGGGCGACATACTCCTTTAAATGTGGCTATTAAAGGCACAAGTGGATCGATTAAAGTGCATCGGTGAAATGTGGTTCAACAAATTAATAACAGATATCGGTAGGAAGAAAGCAGTTATTATGGAGTCAGACCAGTCTTCAGTTGACATTTTTAGGCTCCGGCAGCTACTACCACGGGAGCAAAGTCACGAGGTGATCTCACTCAATTGGGTATCGTATCTTTTCGGGCCGCAGATGTCCCCGCGTAAAGGCCCTTCCGTTCGGGACCGTCAATCTCCCATCACAATCTGGCCCCAAATTCTTCCCCTTGTATAGATCATCAGCGAATAATTCTGGCCGCCAAACTTCCCATAAAATTAGATCAAGAAATCTAAGAGCCCGATCCATAAACAAAGCAGCGTAGTAAAGAATTAAGCCCGTGAGGTCCACCACTGGTCCGCTACCCATGGACACCTTCGGCTGGTGCATGCGGTACAAGGATTTATGCGGTACAAGGATTTATGCGGTTACAAGGTTGGTGAGGCGTGTCTAGTTCCACGGTTTCCTCGGAGACTTGGAGGTGGGGCCACCGGCTGCAGCTTAAACGTCGTGGGTTCCGGATGCAGGGCGCCCTCAGCTGCCATTCTCGTCCAAAGTAGCCCGCTCGGACCCTTTACCTCATGCGGTGCCCTTCGCTGAGACGCGGCCGGGCCCGTTTTCCAATATAAGTGGAGGCGGTCGCTGGTTTTAGGAATCAACGAACTCGTTTTGAACCCGTTTTTAAACTCTAGGCGTTAGAAAGAACCGAGCAAACCGGTAAACCAACGAGAATTGGAGCAAGCAACCAATTGAGTCGAAACTTAAAAAGTGCAACGGCTTGGTTTTAGACCGCCTAGTATCATTGGCCAGAATCATAATTGGAGACGAAGACGTTCTCGTCGAACCAGGGTTTTCGTATCATTCAGAGCACGAGATTGTGTGTTACAAGACGTATGCACACGGAGTAGGGAAGAGGTAATATTCCTGCGAGGAGTCCAGCTTTCCGAACCGCCATGGCCTGCTGATAGCATATGATGATGCATTAATCGTGTTTGTCGATTTTTGTCCCGATTCCCCTTTATGTCCCCTTTATGTCCCCTTTATGTCCCCTTTATGTCCCCTTTATGTCCCCTTTATGTCCCCTTTATGTCCCCTTTATGTCCCCTTTAGTCCCCATTTACCCTCAGCCGCAGCGTGGCACCTCCAAATTACTCGCGTTTTGCACGTTTTTCGCACCCAAAATACCAGACCTGGAAAAGATGCGTACTGTCAAAAATCCGCCGCTTGACTCGTCGCCCGGCCACTTCACTGAGATCTTGGCCTTTAGAGCCCTGCAGCCTCCGTTTAGACCCAGTATCATAAAAACAGCATTCTGGGCGCAGGACCCCGCGTCACGATAGGTAGTGGCCCATGCGGGGGGAGGGGGAGGGGTATACTTATATGCAGGGTGCGGCGCCGGCGCCAATGTGGAAACAAGTTGGGCGACGCAGCAGCGTTTTGTTACTGATTCTTACGGAATTCAAGTGCCTGCTTATGGCCGCGGCATTCACTGCTCTTGTTGCACTACAGAGGCTCCACCCTTGCACCCGTCCACCGCGAGTGGTTCTGGTGTTTCGCTTTGCTCCACTTGATTCACGCGCGAGAAGGCAGGCGCCTCACGTGACCACGCCTCTGGGTGTGCAGGAATACACCTGTCAAGCTCCATTCGTTGTGCTATACATTGGGATCCTATCGGGATGCTTTGAGAGGGCGGACTTTCTCTTGTATATAGCGAGTTTTGCAGGATGGCACTTAGCAGCTCCTCACCAATGGTTGACAAGGTGTCAGATATTTGTGTGGCACTTTCGTCTACTTGTCCCGTCCGACGTAGACTGCAATCTACGGCGCCTATTGGAGCGGGATTCACCTGCCACTGCCTTATAGCCGGTTTCAGCAAGGAGCCCTGACGAGACGTTTCACTCAGGACGTGGTTGCCCTTCCCGGTCCTTCCCGGTCCTTCCCGGTCCTTCCCGGTCCTTCCCCGTCCATGCACCCGTGCACCGGCGTTCCCAAAACCTCATCGCAACGTCAGTGGTCTGGCTATTCAGGCTCGAGACCCTTATCTCGGAGAGTTCAATATACCCATCAGTATTGGACCTTGGAAACACTAAAGCGGCGATCGTGAAATCTGAAGACCTTGTAGACAAAACAGTACAAATTGCAGAGTAGGGGAATGCTCGAACTCATATCTCGCAACCACTGTCCAGTTCATACTGTTGGCCATTCTGGTACACGCTCTCGGGATTAGAACGACCACCAGTGTCGCCAGATTGACATCATTTGATGCATAGGTTCGTTCGTAATGGGCTGGCGGACGGCCAGCGGCAGGTCACGTGCGCGCGTTTTGGTGGCCATCGTGGGCAACACCATGGTGTCATGGTGATCGTCAATATAAACCAGCTGTTCGTGGGCCCCTGCCAATTGCTGGGGCGTTCGGTCTGAAACCTCGCTGGCGGCCAAAGACGGCCCCAAACAAGGTTGGGCTGATATCGCCTGCAGGAAAGTTGTCCCGCCCATCAAGCTGCGAAATGATTATCGCGCGAGTCCAATCTCTCATCGCAAGATGTCCACCAATTGCCAGGTCTGCTCCGTAGTCAGTCTGACGTGTCCAATGAGCGAATCCAGAAGTATGCGTCCGGGGTCATTGGGCTAGTCACTGTTGACCTGCACTGTTGACCTGCACTGTTGACCTGCACTGTTGACCTGCACTGTTGACCTGCACTGTTGACCTGCACTGTTGACCAGTCATCAATCGACTAGTCATCAACATGGATAAAATCTTCTGTTGCATCTTACATCCAAGTACTGCGTTTCCATGAAACAGGAGTATTCTAGAGCTCACGCTACAAGAAAAGCCCGCTTTGTCACGGTTGAGACCGCCATTCTATTTTCCGTGGGATTAGCTTCCCTGGCCAGTTCCTGTCTGGACAACAGGCAGTCACAGTCTCAGTCCCAGTTAGTCATCATTCGTTCATTCAGTCAGTCTGACTTTGCAGAACCCGTGTGACCGCAGGTTCAACCGGGGCTTGCTCTACCCTACCCTCGAAATAGTCTCTCCTGGCGCTCAAGTCAATCAATCCTCAGCCTCGTGTAGGCACCGCAGCGCACCACTCCAAGAATTCAACCCCACCCACCGCCACCTACTCGAGCCCGCGCGCCGTCCACCCAGATGCGGACGCACGCATCTCATCAACTTCTGTATTCTATGTACATGTTACAAGCGCCGCAACTTCTTGGACCGGGCGCCTCCGAACTTCAACCGCGTGCGGTCGGTGACCCGCACTATATGTGGCCGCACATGCGCCCCCTCCTTCCCCTGCAACGCCGACGTGAACGCCTCCCTGCCACGGCCAAAGTCCTGCAAGATCAACTCCACCTGGGCGTTCTGGTCCAATAGCTTCTTCTCCTCGATCATCTTGAAGAGCCGTGAGCTCACCTGGTATGCCGCCTCGTATTCCGCCCGGTTGCCCTTGCGAAACCCTAACATGCCCGCGCTCACAAACGCCTTGGTGTGGTGGGGCAAGTTCATATAGTACAACACTTTTTCGTTGTACGACAAGTGGTCGTTGTTCTTCATAAAGTCCAAGTCCTCCACCACGGCGCTCAATGAGCAGAGCGTGTTGTGGCGGTGGAACGTGGCGTAAAGCTTCCATGCCACCACCTTCTCGGATGCCGGAGACCTGGTGAGTTTCTGCTGCCCAGAGCCCTGGCTACCTTGAGCGGCTGCTCCGGCGGATACAGGAACCGTATTGGATAAAAAGCGGAGGGGCATGGCGCTCCCCATCCGGGGCCTTGTGCACTGCTTCAACGCTGAGAACATGTTGGCGGTGGAAATAAATTTCGCCCGCTCATGTGCCCGCGCACCCGTGCACCGCCCCTGCCTCGTGGGCCTGTATCCACAACCTGGCTTTCGTCCCCTCTCAACGGTGTATACCATCCGTGAGCTTAGGAAAGGGCTTTCTGGTCTGGCTAGGGTTTCCACCTTTTGACCCGGAGTACGGCTGGATGCTCAGGTTCCGAGATGCGCCTTTCTTAAAGTTGGCGGCGGAGCTCATAACGCCACATCTCCATCTCACGGCGCCAGCCTAGGCTGTGCTCGCACACCCGTGCATCAAGGACACCACGTCTCAAAGTCCGCGCCATTCGCGAGCTTCCACCGCTTCCAGAAAACACATTCGCTTTTGGGACTTAGCCCTCAATTCACAGGTACCTCCACCACGCACAGAGCACTCCTTTCGACTGCGCTTGGGCCGACTCTTCTCACTAGCGAAAAGCTCTTGCCTCAATATCCTGCCCTCTGTTTGCCCGTGCCCGTTGTTTGTGCCCCTTGTCCATTATTGCGCCCGTGCCCATTGTTGTGTCACCCTTGCCTCACGGCTGTTTCACGATCGTTTCATCCGCCCAAGCTTTATTGAGACGCCATTGTCAAAGATATCGAAGTGGTCTTCCCCTTAGCGTCATATTTGATCCAATCTGGCCCAATTTGTGTCGTCAGTCGTCTCATTAGTGCTGCAACATCGGTCCATTGTTCAACCTCTCAGCCAGCTGCAGATCGAATCAAACAGGTCTGCTACTTTCAATTGGCTCGGAAGATAATCCTTTGAGTGATTTGAACCTCAATAGAGCACTGAACCTCAATAGAGCACTGAACCTCAATAGAGCACTGAACCTCAATAGAGCGACTTGATCCTCAATAGAGTGACTTGATCCTCAATAGAGTGACTTGAATCCAACAGAGCAACTTCAACCTCAACAGAGCGAGTTGAAATAAAGCGAATTGCATCTTAATAGATCGACTTCAACTCCTTATAAAGTGCCACTGCCTGATCCCAAAATGCCCGACTCTAACTTGCCCGAGTATACCGTCAATGACGTTGTGTCCAATGAAACGTCCAAAAGCAACCGCATGCATATCAAAGAAGTCAAAAGGATCGGCGAAGGAGCCTTTGGTACCGTGGTGGAGGCTTTTCTAGCCAATATTGATGAAAACGGCACTGTCACCTCCGACAAGTTAGGGCCTTATGCCATAAAGCGGGTGTTGGCACAGACCGAGTATAAGTGCCGTGAGTTGGAGATTTTGCGCACCGTCAGCCACCCCAACGTGGTGTGCTTGAAGTACTTCTTTGACAAGAAAAATTCTGATGATGGAAAGGTGTATCAAAACTTGGTGATGGAGTGCTTGCCCTCTAATCTCCAAAGCGAGATCAAGTACTACCGCCAGTCAAAGTACACCATTCCCTACCCCCACATGAAGGCATACACTTTCCAGCTAACGAGGGCAATGCACTACTTGCACGGATTGAACATCTCGCACCGCGACATCAAGCCCTCCAACATATTGGTTGACCCGCGGACCGTGAGCTTGAAAATCTGCGACTTTGGCAGCGCAAAGCAGTTGGAACCCGACCAACCTTCAGTCAGCTACATCTGCTCGCGGTACTACCGAGCCCCGGAATTGATTGTGGGCTGTACTGTGTACACGACGAAGATCGACATCTGGGGCTTGGGATGTGTGATTGCCGAGATGTTTTTGGGCAAGCCTATTTTCCAGGGCCAGTCGCTGGAGCTACAATTGAAAGAGATCTCCAAGTTGTTGGGCCCGCCTTCGAAAACGTTCTTCTTCAAGAGTAACCCAAACTACCGGGGGAACATGTTTTCGACGAAGCTCTTTAGCTGTTCCATCAAAGAGCGCTTCGAGCACATCTTCTCCAACTCGCCTCCCGACGTGATCGACTTGCTCTTGAAGGTGTTGGTCTACGACCCCGAGGCCCGTGCCAGCGCCCGGTCCATCTTGGTGCACCCATTTTTCGATGAGCTAAAACGGGAGGGTTTCTCTGTGTACCCCAGAGGTGCCCAGGAACCCATCAAATTGAACTTGCATGACTTGAGTCCTTTTGAGCTAAATCTCATGGGTCCCTACAAGGAGAATTTCTTGCAAAAGTCGAAGGATTAGATGAGCAGCACTCAGCTCCGATACTGAGATCTGGAGAAAGCGGCTGGTTGAGGCCTCTAGCCCAAGGCTTGCGCTGCTATTATTTCCTTCAATTGGCACACCGGCTCGTGGCGAGGCAACCGTTTGAATAGAGTGCCAGGAATTTCGTCTAACCCACGTAGGCTTTTCAAGCCAATGTTGAATTACTGATTGGCCTGGCCATAGCCATTTATAGGCGAGGTCAAGCCATGGCCAGACCATAGTAATGGCCAGACTTCGCTGGCTTGTCGACTGAGGGGCCGCGCTGTACATGACTGCAGTTGCCAGCTGGCTTAAATCCCTAAGCTCTCGTTGCTAGTAATTGATTGCTATATTATTGTGACTAGGAAAGACTGAAACTCCATCAGTGAGGTTTCGTCAGTGCAGCTTCATCGTGTCCCTCCCTAAAACTTCCACTTGGAGCTGTCCTCCAAGCCCAGGCATCAAATAGTTTGGACTTGGCCCGCATCACACGGCCTTGGCAAGGCATGCTTGCTACCATTTCGCCCAATATAAACTCACTATCTAGAACTAGACGTAATGGTAGCTTTGATAGTGCCATTGCGGCGTATGCGGTCTCATTTCCAGTCTCTTGAACAACATCATGGCCAGCCTAATTCAAAGCCAAACTGTAACTGTATTCATCTTCGATATTCTGCGACAACCACAATACTATGCAGCTCAACATGATCAACGAGTTGCACACAATGTTCGACACGCCCATGCCTAGCGTGGGAAACGTGTACTGTTTCATCAAGAACTTCAATATAAACACCATGAAGGAGCCGGCCAAGCCACCGGCCAAAAGCGAAAACCCAAAGAAAAGGATGATGCGTGCAGCCCATGCATTGGTGTTGCCATCGCCCATGAACAGATTCTGGCCCTCGTTGAAGAGATTGGCCTTCTCAATCAGGTTCACTATGAGCATGCCCAAAGTCAGGCAAATGAAGGGGATCCAGTCAATGAACGTCACGTGCACCAAGCTAGCATTGATGGTTTTCGAGTAAACGGCAGCATCGACCATGGCCCAGAAGCCGCCAGCGAAAAGGGCCCCGGCCACGTAGATCCCGACGGACCTCAATTTCTGCGACTTGGGGAGGCGGAGCAGCGCCGCGTTGAACCGGAAAAGGCCAGGTTGTTCCATTGCGGAGTTCGAGTCTAGTTATCGGTGTGAGCGGGATTAGTGGGGAGGGGGAACTGAGGGATTGGTGGCACGTGACGGACGGGGCTCGCGGAGTCACGTGAAGATACCTCCGACAGGTCACGTGAGCAGATAGGAAGATGGAGTCACGTGTATGGTCGCACGTGCCTTTATTGGAGCAAAGCAGCGGGGCGTAGGGCGTAGGCGTTCGCGTGCAGATACATGCAGGGCTGCAACAGCGGGACGTATATTTATATGCAGGTGGGGAAAAATCGAACCCTTTTTCTTGATGAATATACCAACAAACGACGTCATAAGTTCGAGCTAGAATCATTCACCCATTATGTGGTGATTCCAAAATGCTCCCATGCATCTTGGTCAGCTCATGAGAGGACCTTTTCTTTCCAAACATCATTTCTAGGGCCATCATGCAAGTTAGCGGACAGAAATTGTAAGCTCTCTGTTCAAGCTGTCTTGGAATCATTATCGATTTCATGATCAGCAGCCTCTTCAAAATTAGTCCATTGCAGTGTTCTCAAGCATCAAGATTCTTTTGATGCTCGACAACAGGTCACTGTGAATCTGTAGAAACATCACACTAAAACTGGCTCAGTACAATCATCATGAAGATATGATCGAATAACCGAAATTAAGTGACCACGGAGAGCCCCCCAGAATAGAGATAAAAAGTCCATTTGGCCAGAGTTATCCCCTTTACTGTGGCAAAACATGCTCACCAGCTTGCATCCTCTTCGTAGTCAAACGACATTCGAGGACAAGTCCGTAGACTGAGGAGTGTGCAAGGTTTGACAAATTCTTAGAATCCGAAAGATTTTGGGCCCAATCACAACTTGTATATCGCCTCAGGTGCGGTTCTCAATGCCAACAGGATATCTGGTTCCATAAAAGGGTATGGCGGAACAGCTCTGGTTAGTTTGAGTGGATCTGGGTCAGATCCGCATTTCCAGAGTCAAATAGAGAATACTCTATGTTAGCCACTATTCCTGCAAGTCAATGGCATGTGCATAGGGCCGGAACTGAGCAAGGAGAGAAACACTCTGGAATGGATGCAGTTCTTGAGCATGAATCAACACATGACAACAGATACAAGCAAACACATATCTATGACGTGGCATTCTACAAGGCAAGGCCTTCACGCCATTCGGCGTTCCATTCGTAGAGATGCACGGACCCCAGAAGGGAGCACACCGCCAAGTGGGAGTTGTCAGGGGAAATCGACACATCGAGGATTGTCTCAGAGGGAAGCAATCGACACACAAGAGACTTCATTTGGAGATCCCAGAAGAGCACGCCAGCGCAGTCCAGGCCGGATACCACGAGAGGCGAGGGCGTGCGCGTGACAAAACACAGGCCACTGCAGTACTTCTGGTTGACGGCACCGCCCGGGCCCAAGAAGGTCTTTACCACCTTGTTATGCATGTAGTCCCACAAGCGGATTTTGCCGTCGAGACTAGTGCTGAGGACATACTTGCTGTTGGGGGAGACGGTGATGTGCAGGACGGGCGAGTTGACGACGTCGCTGGTGGAGGCGGTGGCGGTTCCATGCGAGGAGGAGTTGTAGACCAAGGTCTTGAGGCACTGGCCGGTCTCGGTGTCGAAGAGCCGCATGAGCCCGTCGAACGAGGCCGAGATGATCATGGTATCGTCCTGGGTCAAGCACACCGAGCTGACAGGATCCAGGTGTGCCGCTAGCGTCTTCAAGCTGCGGCCGGAGGTGAGGTCCCACACAATGATGGTTTCGTCGGCCGCGCCGCTGACCAAAATGCTGCCCTTGGAGTTGAACACCAAGGTGGTGATGTGGTAGGTGTGCTTCTTCAAGACGCGGATGCACTTGTGCTGCGAAAGCGACCAGATGCGGATGGTCAAGTCGTCCGAGCCCGACGCCAAGATATCGCTGCAGATGGGCGAGAAGGCCACGGTGGAGATGCCCTTGGTGTGGCCCTGGAGGACTGCACACAAGGCGCCGGTGGGGAGGTGGTAGACGCGGATGGCGCCCTTGGCTGAGGAGGCCGCAAGCTTGGAGCCGTCGTGAGAGATTTGGACCGCCGTCACAGGCTCTTCGGGCGTGTCGAACGTGAGCCGGTGAACATAGGGAGCAGTCTGGGGCAGCGCCTGGAGCGAAGGGCGCTTGGCCAGGGGCAGGGGCGGCGCCACGTGACCGCCGGCCGGCTCCGCCCGCTTGACGCCATTGGCCGGGATGGTTGCGTTTCCGTTTGCGGCTCCACTGGCTGCTCCATGGGCCGTACCATTGGCGTCGTCTGCAGGCGTCGGGGTGGGGGGTTTCTTGAGCATAGTGTCTAGGATGGACGCGCCGCGCCTTGACATGGCGAGCGCCTGCATACTGGAGCTTTTGGACCTTGCAAGTGAAGTAGGGGATACCGGAGCCGATACCAGTGCCCGATCCAGTGACCGATCCAGTGACCGATGCGAGTGCCCGATCCAGTGCCCGATCCAGTGCCCGATCCAGTGAACGATGCCAGTGACAGATGCCAGTGTTTGATATCGCAACCAATATGAGTTAACTATTTACACAGCAAGCATTAGTTGGAAAAGACAAGAGAGACGCCTTTGGTCCAGCTGAAATAGACAAAAATTTATCCCATAAGTCTGCTATAGCTAAGGCATAACTTAGCTATCTCAATCCCAATCAAGAAAGATTAGCTCCGCTTCCTGCTTACCAAGAAATGTTCCGGTTTCGATGATTCGGTGGAAGATGTCAATATTTCCAGAATAATGACCTAAGTTAAAATAAACCACCTGCAAAGAGGGACAACCCAGTACTTTAAGATGATGCGGTAGAACCTCCAGTCGAGAAACAACGCCCTTGATTCTGGTCCCGAGCCATGGCAAGCCGAGTGGGTGACGCTTATACCCCAGGCTAGACCCAATAGACCCATGGAGCTTGGAGTATAGCTATCGGACAAACGCAATTCAGGGCTTGTTCACATGAGCCATTCAACATCAACAAAACAACAACACATCAAGTTTTCTGCTTATTCCCCATCAATGGGTGCAACTGAACCTACTGTAGAATAGGTTAACAAGGCTACTGTAACAAGGCTACTGAAGACAATGACGAGGATGAAGAATGGCCAATTGACTTGCAATCAAGGCTTGGACAACAGGAGTCCGAGCGGGAGGACAACAATGTGTCTTTCAAGCAAGTTCCCGATGAGTTGTTGAAGACCGACGCTGTTGGTGTGACTGACGATGAGGTGAGAGAAGAGAGAAGTATGCTTTGAGCCAGATGGCTGAGGAGTCGGAGGTCCTCGAGCTTATCGTGTTTTCGTTGGCCCTATTCAATTCGTCATGGAGGCCGCCGCCGTTTTGGAGGACGGAATCGATTTCGATGTGATTTGTGCTTTGCGTCTGTTGGGCGCCTGTGTCATCCAAGAATACCTGGTTTTATTGCCGATGCAATGAATAAGACATTGGTAACTCTGCCAATGTCGTCAGAAACGGAACCTGGTCGAGTTTGAGGCCAAAAGATTGTTCCCGGTGACATTTTGCGATTGGAGGACGGCGCCGTGATCCCTGCAGATGGTAGAATGTTTCCGAGACCTGCTTGTTGCAAAGGGATCAATCTGCCATTACCAGTCTTGGGCGTTGACTAGAGACATGGCTCTTGTTACTCTTCCACTGTCAAGACTGGTGAATCTTTCACGATTGTGCTACTGATGACAACACCTTCACTGGACGTGCTGCTGCCTTGGTGAACAAGGCTTCTGGTGGCCAAGGTCACTTTACCCAAGTCTTGAACGGTATCGGTGCGATCTTGTTGACTTTGCTTGTTGTGGGTTGCTGTTTCTACAGATCCATCAGAACCATCTTGAGACACCTTGGCCATGACCATGATTTGTTCCAGTCGTTACGACTACTATGGCTGCCGGTGCTCTTGGCTAAGAAACAAGCCATGATGACGATGATGATGATGATGTTATTGTTGTTGTTTTTCATGTCGCTCCAGTGGCATTTTCATTGGCACTTTTGCACAAGACACTCATTCAGCCCAGTTGTTTCGCCCTAGGTGCTGCTCCGCTTCGCATGCCACATCCGAACATCTCCATATCCCGTGGACAAATACGCCGCCTCGTATGAATGAAAAGAGGCTTAGATGGCCTTTCAACCATACTATTGACTGTTGTTTGGCCAGACTCAGAAGGCTTTTGAGCCTTGGTCCGAGTTCTGATTCTCAGAATTGGAAGAATTGTGGCGATAGTTATTGCCATTGGACTTCCATGTGCCACTGCCATGGCCTTTTCCGCGCTTCTTCTTGTTGAAGTTGAAGCTTTCGTTCCTTCGTTTGTTTGAAGTTTCCTGAGAGCCATTGTTTCGATGCGTAGGCGAAGACTGCCCTGAGGCCCTGGAGCGAGAAGCAAATTCCTTTGTGGAGGGTGATTCGTCAATGATACTCCATTTTTTAAGATTCGACGCAAAAGAAGATACAGCATTTTGTATGAGCCGTTTGTTCTTTTGGAGCGCTTCGAGTCCTTTGATGTACGTCTGACGATTTGACGTCGAGTTCATTTGGCTGTACATCACACCATCGACAAACATAATGATTTGTTTCCTTGGAAAATTCCCAGCCACACAGTAATCAACTAGGGGCAAGATGTCTCCCTCACAGGCTTTAACATAAAGTTGGTGAAACTTGTGGCCACGAAGGTTGCCATTCAATTCGATGCCAGAGGAAATCAATTCAGGCAAAACCTCACGATCAACAAGGCTTTTCGTTAGGAGAATTGTTCCATAAGTATCAGGAACCTCAACCCAGCGTTTGATCATTTTATCGAACTGTGCATCGAGAGATTTCTGGAGTTTATCAATCTTGTCAGAGGGACCGTCGTAGTGTCCACGAAAACCGTCTGGGGTTGAGGTAGCATAAATGCCATGATTTATGGACATTTTCGAGAAATTACGCACGAGAAGGTAGTATATTTCAGGGGTGTATATCCCCGTTTCCGGGGTCAACTTTGTTGCAAGTATCGACTTGTAGTCGCAAGGGCCCATAACCTGTAGCGAGAATAATTCCTCTTCAACGTCATACATGGGTGTGTTTGGAGGACCGTAGAGTAGCCACGGGCTGATGTTCAGTGGGGAGGCGAGCTCGAATAACACAGACATGGTATCATGAAGATACTTGTGGACTTCTTTGCCATTAGCAGATATATTAGCAGATATATTAGCAGATATATTAGCAGATATATTAGCAGATATATTAGCAGATATATTAGCAGATACATTAGCAGATATATTAGCAGATACATCAGCAGATACATCAGCACTAGTGGGTCTGGTTCTAGGAGGCATCTTGATGATACTCTGGGTTGGTATGATTACTCTTAGAAGTTAGCATGCAGCCAGCCTTATACTTGGGGATCCACATTCACCTCTAAATCGCCTGATTATTCTGGTTGTCCTGGAGACCAAGACATGCACAGTGGCTAAGCATAGCGCGTTCAGTCTGCTTGTCAACAGTCTTACAAAAGCATTCGTCTGAGTTCTCTACTGAATGCCCATATCAATCGTGATGTGTCAATGTACCTAGAGCTGCGAGGACTGACGAAACACGGGTGTTTCTCCAAGACATTGGCGAAAACATACCTAAAAACCATTACATTCAGTGTCGTGTGAGGTTTTGCAGGGTGCAAGGACGAAGAGAATTGATGATCGCAAACAAAAGGATTCTCCGAGTAATTCGGAACGGTGGGCCACGACCGACCAGCTGGAGATAAGGCTTCGCGGGCTAGCCGTAGCGAAGGTGCGGGCTGATAATATATTTATGTATATTCTTTATTCTCATTCTAGATCTATTGTCTATATTAATGTCGACATTCATCTAAATTCAAAGAAGTTAAGAAAGTATTAAGTTTAGGATTATTCTATTGCATAAAGTCGCTTATTAGCCGATCATTATATTACATATATGTAAATGTTAGAACCTTGGTTGTTAACGTCAAGTCAAAAGAAGATGTATTCGTTGATTCCCAAAACTATGGGGATCGTCCAACTTATAGATAAAAACTGGTCGGGGCCGCATGAGACGTCCAATGCCTCAGCCCTCTTCAGTCGGCATGAGGGCAAAATGGCGCCACCCTGGTTCGCGATGGAGTGTTGGGTCACGGCCAGGCAACAACCGCAATCTGAACAATTCCCAAACTGGCATTTTGGGGCGAAGGTCAGAGGCGGGATTGCTCGCGTACCTTAGAATACCACGACAGCGCACTTCGAGTGGAAACCACGGCGTTGCACCTGGTGCCACCCCATCTAGGCCCCAGAGATAGGTGGTCAGGACTGAGCACGCCTCTCTCCAGGTGGGGTATCGATGGTCCCCCTTGTATCCGCACGTCGTAGATTCATTGTGTATCCATGGGTAGTGCGCTACCCATGTAGGATCTAGAGAAGATATATAAACTGATGTCGAAAATCGTCTTCACCTAATCAATTTAGGTCCACCATTTAATAAGTTTAGTGTCAGGTTCGAGCTAAGGACTTAAGAGAGATGTATTTGTTGATCCGTAAAACGAAGGGGAATCACCCGAGTTATAAAGATGTCGGACTGCGCCACGTATTCGGCGATAATGCCCCAATCGGGTTGGTCGTGCCGAGTGGCCGACTAGATAAGCCTCATTGAGATAAGGGCTTAACGGTATAGAGGTCGGAGGAAGGGAAGCAGAGCGGTTCGGACCGAGCCTAGGGAAGGTCCGACGTCATACCGCGTCTAGCCGCACATCGCTGACAAATTGAGCACTTATGGGTAGCACACTACCCATGGGGAGTCTAACATTTAGCATGTTTATCTATACAATTATTCATAAAAGTATCCATTACTCATGATCTTTTATTTCTAGGTTATTGATTTTGATTTTAATTCTTGAGATATGGTCAGAGATAATTCCTGCTCCATTTTTCAATAATTATTTTTCGAATTTGGCAAATGATTACTATTAGTATTAGAAGTACCTCTACAAAATATCAAAGATTTATAACCAAATCTCATCGTTTATTAAGAAAGAAGAATGGTGATTTAAGCTGCCGCCACACGGGGTGTCCCCGCCCTATGGCGGGATTATTATCAGATATACCCCGTATCAAGGGGAATCTATTTTACTAGCCGTCTGTTGCCAGACAGTCTGTATTAATCATTTTTTAAATTTATTCCTATATTAACTTGATAAACATAACATAGCAAATGTCTGAGATACAGGAACAAGCCAGCCTCTGACACCACTTCGGCCCAAAATAAGCCAGATTGGGAATTGTCAGATTGGGAATTGTCAGATTGGGAATTGTCAGATCAGGAATTGTCAGATCAGGAATTGTCAGATCGGGAATTGTCAGATCGGGAATTGTCAGATCGGGAATTGTCAGATCGGGAATTGTTGGGCGATTTCGGCACCTGGCTGTGTCCCAACACTCCATTCGAACCAAAATGGCGCCATCGTGTCCTCATGTCGACTGAGGTGGTGCATTCAGGCCCCTCACCTCGGTCTTTTGAGGAAAGGGATTAGACCGCATTACTTTTTCATTGAGGACCTCCTCAAGAAGCTGAACAAGCGGGAGCGAACTAA
>NKZP01001328.1:0-28910 GCA_002370765.1 Metschnikowia similis
ACAAACCCCAGCAACCGCCCCAGGTGCTCCAAAGTCTGGCGAACAAACCCCAGCAACCGCCCCAGGTGCTCCAAAGTCTGGTGAACAAACCCCAGCAACTGCCCCAGGAACTCCAGCTCAACCAACCTCTGTTGCCGCCGAGAGCACTGCTCCAGCAGCTAATTCTTCTGGTAATGTCACGAAGACTTCAACAGTTCCAGGTGCAGCTGAGACCCCTGAAATTCCAACTCAGGCTGCTTCTTCTTCCGCAGGTGCTCCTCCTGTGTCTATCGCCACTCTCAGTGAAGCCTCCGGTTCCAAGACCTCTTTTGGTATCGCAGGACTTGCTATTGCTTTCGCTTATTTCCTCTAGTTCTAGAACCATAATCCTGGACTTTTTTCGAGATCAAATAATGGGTCTTTAATAAACGTTTCATACCCGAACATTAATGTAGAAAACCAAAGGCTTGCAACTTCCTCATGCTCCTTCAGTCACACAATATTTATTCCTTGTTCCAGTTGACCTCTTTTTTGATGATTATCAATTTGCTGGATATTTGAGGACTCACCTTTATATTAATGCGAAGGTTGCTTTTTTGGCAAGATCTCTATTGCAGATATGCCCCCGCATCAGCATTCGTTCAAGTTGACTACAACTAGCGTTTACGCCACTCCCTAGTGTACAAAGACCTCCTTTATGCAAGCGCCCCCTACTGCAAGCGCCTCCTGCTGCAAGCACACACTATGGCATATCCCCCCTCCTCGCGAGTAGAGTCATAGCGCAAACACTCCTCCCCTCCCCCCTTCTTAGTTTATTCTAGTTCAGAACCCGTCAGTGCAAGTATCCCTTCTTGCAAGTACCCCAATAGTGCAAGTAACCAGTACATCCCCTAAATAGTGCAAGCACTCCCTACTGCAAGCACTCCCTACTGCAAGCACTCCCTACTGCAAGCACTCCCTACTGCAAGCACTCCCTACTGCAAGCACTCCCTACTGCAAGCACCCCCGAAACCCCCTACTGGAGTACCTACTGCCAATATTGCAAGACGCCCAACAAATTGTTGAGAAATATCGGGATTAGGTATTCATTACTCTAAGACTAAAAGTGAAGAAACTCATTCAATCAGTGTAGGCAACATGAAGGTTGTTGTTGCTTTTCAATGTTTTGTGCGTGTATCAGAATCAAGATACTTACGCTGGTGCATTGCGCAGTTCGGCGCGGCAGGATGTTTCATGAACCTCCTCATATTAGACTATATAAGTGCAATGTTCATCTGAATTCTAAGATGCTTTCATTATCGCCCACTCATAAACACACATGTATACCCGTGTTTTAAGTCCCGGATTAGAGTGCGTCAGAAGGCGAATACAAGGGATCGAATACCGTTGGCTGCGAAGAAGTCCAAAATTACAGTGTTTATTACATATACATGTCGGGAGCACCGGGTCCCCATCACAATGGTATTGGTACAGCCATTAAAAAAAATCGAGCAAAGGGAGAGAATGGCTTTGGCTTCAGTCAAGTTTTATTAATCTTCCACTATCGAATAAATACTGAGCTCTTCGCAGCCGCGGGAAGATGACAGAGTTGGATCACCAGGAAGTATAAGGACTTTTGAGGCGTCAGAAGCAGTCGTTGCCATCTATAAAATTTGATGTGGATGCTTTCATCTACCGGCAGCCCCTGGGTTTTATTTGTTTTGCAAGTAGAGGAAGCGGGAAGCGGTTTTGAAGGAGGAGAAACCGGCATTTCTGAAGCCTTCAAAGTATTCGAGAAAGGGTTTCGAGCAGCTTCAAAGTTCAAGCTAGATTTTTGTGGAACCGATACTCGCTTCGTCAGAGTTCTAGGGCCGAGCATCTAGTGGAAAATACAATATTTTTCGATGCAACGTCCTCATGCAATAGGGGGGTTCTGACCGAAGAATAGTGGAGACATAAATATATGAGGGGTCCAAACCTCAGCAATTGAACGGAGCCATCGGTGATGAGACAGCTATAGGGGACTTCATGGGTCCAGGCATTGCAAAATCACAGTGTGGGTTTGACCGGTGGGCTCAGAGATTGTGAAAGCGATGGTACAAAATCACGTCCATGTGGAAATAACGGTGGTGGTGCATTTAGGACTCCCGATAATGATGGTGTTGGTTCCGCCTGAGCCACCGATGATGGTCGATTTGAAGGTGGTGCCAGAGCCATCATTAGTACTGCATTCATTTGAGAGCCTCAACTACCACGTTATTGTTTTGTCCGCCCAGCCGGTAATGGTTCTGGTGGCGGCAACATGCCAGTCAAATAAGACATGATGGTTTCAAACCACCACAGTGTTTGCGAGACTACCAGTAACATTAGTGGTGGTGGACTTTGAGACCCGCAAAATCCCGGGTTGCCTGGAATCCTGGTGGCTGTGAAAGCCGAGTGGTAACCCGCCATCACTGATTTCACCGCGGTGGTTGTTGGTGGAAGATTGACCCCCATAGTCTGGTGGTGGATTCTGGGAGGGGGTGGAGGTACAGGGATTTGCCAGGACTGGTCTCAGTGATGCGAGATCTGGACACTCCAACACCACCAGCTTTAGCCCAATGCCATGCTCCATGACGGTGGACATGACACTCTCCAGGAGTGCATTGGGTAACGGTAGCCCATTGATGGCTGCTTCATGATTCTATATCAGGCGTTGTTGCAACGGATTTTTGGAGAGGCCCAAAAACGAAAGACGAAAGACGAAAGATGAAAGACTCCATCCTCATCCGCGTGGCAAAGAAGGACCCTCTAATCGCCATGAAGTTTCACTAATGAGTGGGGGTCATGTTGATTGTATGGCAGCACATTGTGCCTACCCCGGCGGTATTCCTAGGCCTGGGCACGAAACTTCACGGCGACGACAGTCCAAGCCAAGCAAAAGCGGGAAAGACGCAATACCATACAGGAAACGTTGTGTCTGTCCAAGAAAGCTGGCATAGAAGCGGACGCCACAAGAAAATCACATCGAACCATTGCAAAAAGCGTGGATATGGGAGAGACGAAAAGGCCAGGGATCTGTGAAAGGCTTGGGCCGAAAAGGAGGGGGAATGCACTCGGCTTGAAATTGTGGTATATGGAGCGGGACACTGCCGAGCTCTTTATAGCCAGCAAGCAGGCACCACCTGAGCGTTCGCCAGGCGCCGTTGGTTATCCCTCTTTCCCTGCATGGGTGCCGCGCCGAAGTGCATATGCCAAGTTTCCTTGGGTATGGCAGTTTATCTGCATATAGTGCTCAAGGTGCATGCAGACCCACCAGTCCGCCACGACCCAACGACAGCTGCCAGGACCCGAATAAGACGGCCCGTGACTCACTACAGAGAAAACAGGAGATTTCAGTGTGTTGAGACTTTCCACTGTCGATTGCGAAGATGGCGGCTTTCCGCCCCGTGAATATCCGGGCTTCCTAGGCTTTGTTGTTGGCCGTTGAGATGCATGGCGAACGTGCTTTTCCCGAGTCACGTGGCACTGCCTCAAAACGCGACAACCCTCTTCCGCAGTGAGCGGTCGTGCAGTCTTGGCGGACAACACGGGACGGGACTTCTTTCAGTGGCACCAAGAGAACCTCGGCCCCTAAAGAATCAAATGTCACTGGTGACAAGAAAACCAGCGTTACATTTGTCTAGCTGTACCACTGAAGCTGGCATCAATTGTATCTTTCCGTTCGCTTTGAGACAGTGTTAACTCGTTATATTCCAGGCATGCACCCGACTGAGCCTTTATTTCTGTGCATTGGTAAGGCTCGGGTACGTATCTTGTACATTGTGTGCTGAACAGTGTGGTGTCTCGAAGGTGTATGGTAATTCACATGCACTTGCTTGAAGTGTTTGGGACTGTGCTCACAGGTGTCATTTTGGCTCAGGGTGTTCGGGAAATGTGGGGGTTTAGCCATGACTTCTTCTCTTGGCTCTTCAAGCACCTTATCAGTAAGGATCAATCATGATTGGTCAGAGTCACCCGATTGCGTCTGATATGATTTCTCTGCTGGATAAACCGGTCTTCTTATCGAGCACTAATTTGGGGTTTTCGCTCCCCGAGGCCGAATCAAAAACCACAAAAGTCCCACACTAGTTCAGCGGGCTTAAATTTCCCACCATACTGTGAATTCCGTTGCAGAGTGGACATGTATCACCTGCAGGCTGATTTTGAGTGCGGACCCGCGACCTTGCGTGGCCCGGTTGCCGCAGGCTCTGCTTGGGATAGATGGTCAGCGAGTGCCTGGCACGTGCTGCCAAGGTCTCTTATGGACTGTGTGAATGCATACCAGCCAAACTTGGTGCTTTGGGCTGTGAGGATGATTGCAGGTTCCGTGCACCTAGAGCCAGGCTGAAGATTCCGTCTCACTAGTCGTGTCTTGCTCATAAATCATGTGTAGGTGTCTTTATCATCAAGTCTTCCCTCTATGGCTTTGGACTCCCACTGGTTATGCTGGTCAACTTCCCAGTTTATGCAAACAATCACACTGGACTTCGACCTCAATACCAAAATATTAAGGGGCAATCTCTGATAACAGGATAACGTGGTTAAAGGGAGAACTCTCTGGTTTGTGGGGAAAAATCTTCTGGCTTGCGAAAGGGGCATTTACCTTTACAGATGGCATAAAGATCCCTAGTTTTGAGTAACGCCCAAGTAAAAGCTCTCGCGGGGAGGTAGTGTTGACTCAATCATTGTGCAAGCAGATTAAAAGGGAATTGCAGGCACATCTTAGGGCTATGGGGTTTGTCAACAATTTCGGGTCTCTAAATTTAGAAATGAGTCCATAAGCTTGAATCTTCTGGCGTTACACCCATCGAACCAGGTCTTCGACTGAGTAGAATTCTTCAAACACTCGAATGAATATGAATTGGATTCTTTGACTAAGTAACAGATGGAAATTAATAGGAGGCACAGTTCACAGAAATCCAACCCAACAAATTTGGTTCGTAGCGTTTCAGATGTTCTTCATCCCCGGGCGATCCTTTGGGGTGTTGGAAGATTTGAGCGCTAAAATCTGCCATGGCTGCCTTTGGCAAAACCTTCCCGGTACTCTTTGTTAATCATAGTGGGCCCTTAAGCATGCTGAGGAAGATGTTCTTCAAAAAATCATCAAAAGTAGCGGCGGCAAAAGCCCTTTATATTCTTGCGTGTCTGCGGTTAAATATGAAACGTGGTAGTATGTGCGCAAATTACAAACGGCGAATTGCAGCCACTCGGCGAGGGGTATAAAAAGCACCAACCTCCTCTGCTCTTCTTGAGCAAAATTGCAGCGAAAGAGAGAGACCGTTGGAATTCTTAAAAGACTAGCTCGAAAGTTCAAAGAAAAGTGCAAGTAAGGATTGAATCTAGAGCAAAGATATAGCAGAAGTGTGAAGAAAGGTGGTTAAAAGCGATACGAAAATCACACGTTGACGGGAAACTGAACCATTAGGAAATACAATAAACAGAAGGGAATGCTGAAATATCACAAGCGGGTTTGACAACTACAGCCCATTTGGACCCTTTCAAATTTGTTCATGATGTGATGGTGTGGGTTTCGACAAGCAACAGAATCCAACTCCGGAGTCTAGGTTAGCCGCATGGTATAAACAGGAAGAAAGTTGGACACCACCTGCACGTGAGACTTGTCTTGTTTATTTGGAGTGATTGTTGGAAGAGCCACGGACGGGAATTCTCAAAGATAGACATACGGAGAAATTACCCACGTCGTTAGGGGGAACACATGGTCGCGCTACATGCCCGGTGTGTTCTGCATAAAGTGCAAGTTGGGCGATTTTTCGAGGGAATTTTTTTTCGCCCTCTTGTGAGGTCTCGGCCTTTACTGAAACGCGGTGAGATGGTGGCAATGAGGGTGCTTTGATTCCGGATCCACAAACGCAGGAAGGGGAAAACCGCAAAACTGCCCATTTTTGCCGACATCAGGCGGAAACCTCCAAGTTGGAGGGATTAAGCGGTTGCACGTGGTTTGCAGCTTTGGGGAGTCGCAAGTGTCGTGATGCGCAGCATTTGTCGCGGTGATTGCCGACCACATCCTGCGCGCAAGCGCGACTGATAAGAATCACGGGCGGCCGGTTTCATATCTATCGAGATATAAATAACGCCCTCCGTCACAGCCCCATTGAACCCATCAAACCAGCCTCTTTTCGGTGTCACAAAAAACCCACTCCAGTCTCGCAATGTCCAAGCTCGTCGACTCCTCTTACGGAAAAGCCAATGTCAAGTTCATGAAGGTCAAGAAAGACCCCCAGAACCCTCAGGTGCAAGATGTTTTGCAGGCCAACTGCAAAGTGTTGCTCCGGGGAAATTTTGATGTCTCGTACACCAAGGCCGACAACTCGCCAGTGGTGCCAACCGATACCGTCAAAAACACAATTTTGGTGGAGGCCAAGAACACGGACGTGTGGCCCATCGAGCGGTTTGCCGGGCACTTGGCCAAGCACTTCACGGAAAAGTACGCGCACGTGACGGGCGTGGAGATCTCGATTGTGCAGAGCAGGTGGTCGAAATTCGAGGTCAAGGGCAAGTTGCACGACCACTCGTTCAGAAACGAGGGCCCCGAGACCAGGAGAACGTACTTGGAGTACGACCAGAAGTCACGCAAGCTCAGCATCACCAGCTCCATCAAGGACTTGAAGGTGTTGAAGTCCACGGGGTCCATGTTCTACGGATTTCACGAGTGTGACTACACCGTGTTGAAGCCCACGCAAGACCGCGTGCTCTCCACGGACGTGGATGCGTCGTGGGTGTACAAGTCGGCGCTCAAGTCGTTGGATGATGTGGCCAAGCTCGCGGACGAAGGCGTGTTTGACTCCACCTACGAGGCAGCGCGGCGGATCACTTTGGAGCGGTTCGCCTTGGAGAACTCGCCCTCGGTGCAGGCCACCATGTACAACATGTCGCAGGAGATCTTGGCTGCCAGCAACCAAGTGGACACGGTTTCGTACGAGTTGCCCAACATTCACTATGTGTTGTACAACTTGGAATGGAAGGGCATCAAGAACAACGACGACTTGTACTACCCATCGTCGGATCCCAACGGGTGGATCAAGTGCACGGTTGGAAGAGAGAGCAAGGCAAAGTTGTAGGCCACTGCACAGAAAGCGGTCCAGGCTCAATTAGAGAAGTAGAGCAATGCAATAAAGCAGAAGACAAATGGAAGGGCTTCAAGAGGCCAGTCAATCAGAGTAACCATCAAATAACAGCGCTAAGCGACACGGTGGCGGCGGCGGGCACGTGACGTGCACGCGACATGCACGTGACAGCACGGCTGGCCGAAGGACCCCGGCCATCGGCCCCGGCACATGGCCCACGAGCGCAGCACAGCCGTGCAAAATCGCGCACACCCGTACACCACCAGCTAAGATGGGGGCGCCGTGTGCAGGGCGCGCGCGATGGCCGCCGCCGAGCCGCACCTAATTGTCGCAAATCGGCTAGCAACACTTTTGGACCGAGCACGGTCCCTTATAAAGAGGCCATGATTCCGCTCCTTGCTGTGCATCATTTTCCATCACATCAGCGTTCGGGCAAAGCATCCCTTTAACCACCGGACCTCAATCAGACCTCATCAGCCCTAATCAGACCTCAATCGAGCGGTTTCCATCCCCAATTGCTCATTCATATTCCACCCCTCAACACTTCCCCCATGAGCTCCTCCTCCTCCTCCCTTGAAGACAAGGGTAGGCCCTACGAGCCGGACTGTGTGACGCGGCAAAAAACGCAGGAAGGCGTCAATTCCATCATCAGCAAGCTCGAGGAAGGCACCGGCGCCCTCGGCCCATTGGAGCAGCCCTACGACCTCCAGCGCGTGGTGTCACGCCCCGACCCCAAGTCCTCGCCCCACGACCAGGACCCCTACAAGTATCTCGTGGACCAGCAGACCGGCATGCGGCTTGTGGAGTTCTTGGACGGCGACAAGGGCAACCCCAAGCTGCTCTCCAACGCCCGCAAGTGGCTCTTCACCGGTATCCTCGGCATGGTGTGTTTTGTGGTGGCGCTTGGGTCGGCCATCGTCACCGGAGACATGGCCACGCCCGCGGAGTACTTCGGGGTGTCGGAAGAAGTGATCATCCTCTCCACGGTGACGGTGTTTGTGCTAGGGTTCGGGTTCGGGCCCTTGGTGTTCGCGCCCGCGTCCGAGGAGATCGGGCGCAAGCCCATCTACGTGGTGACGTTGGGGCTCGCGGTGATCTTCATCATTCCGTGCGCGTTGGCCAAGAACATCGCCACCATCTTGGTGTGCCGGTTGATCGACGGGTTGCTCTTCTCGGCGCCCATGTGCTTGATTGGCGGCTCGTTGTCGGACATCTGGGACGGCAAGGAGCGTGGCAAGGCCATGGCGGTGTTCTCGGCCGCGCCCTTCTTGGGCCCCGTGATGGGCCCCATATTCGGAGGCCTCCTTGGCGACTTCACCAGCACCTGGAGGTGGATCTACTGGACGCTTCTCATTGTGGCGGGCTTCTTCTACGTGGTGTTCGTGGTGTTGGTGCCCGAGACCCACCACAACACCATTTTGAAGAAGAGAGCTGCGCACTTGCGCAAGGTCACGGGCGACGACACGTACAAGGCCTTGTGTGAGTTGAAGGTGCGGTCCAAGGCCGAGATCGCCAAGACCTCGCTCCTCCGGCCGTTCCTCTTGTTGAGCGAGCTCATTGTGTTCTTGATCACCATCTACATGTCGGTGTGCTACGGCTTGCTCTACATGTTCTTCTTTGCGTACCCGGTGGTGTACATGGAGGGCAAGGGCTGGTCCGCGTCCAAAACCGGCATCATGTTCATTCCCATCGGCGTGGGCGTGCTTGTGGCGTGCGCCGTGACCCCTTTCATCAACAACGACTACAACAGACGCGCCCAGCCCTACCGCGACCGGGGCGAGTTGCCTCCCCCGGAGTTGCGCTTGATCCCCATGATGTTCGGGTGCTGGTTCCTCCCCGTGGGGCTCTTTGCCTTTGCGTGGTCGTCGTACCTGTACATCTCGTGGGCCGGGCCCTCGTTCTCGGGCATGGCCGTGGGCTTTGGCTTCTTGTGCCTCTATAACCCGGCCAACAACTACGTGGTGGACTCGTACCAGCACTACGCGGCCTCGGCGTTGGCGGCCAAGACCTTTGTGCGGTCGGTGTTTGGAGCAAGTGTGCCTTTGTTCACCATCCAGATGTACCACCGCTTGGGCAACCAGTGGGCCACTTCGTTGATGGCCTTCATCTCGTTGGCCTGCTGCGCCATTCCATACTTGTTCTTTTTCTACGGCGCTAGAATCAGGAAGTTCTCCAAGTACGCCTACTCCCAGTAGGCAGGAGCACTCGAGGGTATTTATGGGTTGCGAGGCCCGACCGAAAGACCCCACGGTGAGTCTTACTGGCAGATCACTAGGTATAAGTAATACAAGAAATTAATTGAACATTGGATTGGTTAAGCTGGTCCAGCTTAGTATTAGCAGACTACTACTAGATTAGACAGACTACTACTAGATTAGACAGACTACTACTAGATTAGACCGACTACTACTAGATTAGACCGACTACTACTAGATTAGACCGACTACTACTAGATTAGACCGACTACTATTAGATAGACTAGACAGACTACTATACTACTAGATAGACTACTACTACAATCCCTAAGCCACTACAGCCCAGGTAAACCTCTGCTACAGCTGGTAGTAAGGCAGATTCTGGATTGTCCAGCGTTCTCTCTGAGATGTGAAGCAAACGGCGGTATGAAGAGCTAGCTGTCAGCGGCCGGCCACTATGCAGGACGACACATACCGCTGTCAACGCCCGGGCTAAGGAGAGGCATTGATTAACTATAACAAGGTAATCATCAGTTCGTAGAAAGGTCGGCATTGAAGTTGCATCCCATAGATTCAGGCCGCTTCCGGTCTAGACCTCGGACGAAGGGAACCCATGTGGGGTGGGCCTGCATTGAGGCGGGCGCAAGGTCCTTTGGCGTCCAACCGAGAAACGCAGGAGAAGTAGGGTCTGACAATGTTGCTCCAAGAGTTCAAAGTGGGCTTAGTGGTGGCCTTTCTTGTCAAATTTCCTTAGACTCCCCATTGGTAGTGCGCTACCCATAGGTGCTCAATTTGGATTATCTCGTGAGGCTTATCGAGTCGGCCACTCGGCACGACCAGCCCGATCAAGGCATTCTCGCCTGAAATCGGCGGCGCAGTCGTGGCCGACATTTCTATATAGCTCGGATGATTCCCCCTTGTTGTACGGATCACCAACAAATCCATCTAAAGTCCTTACGCCTTACAAGAACCCGACAGATTTGCTTCCAATTAAAGTCTTTCGTTGCCACTTGTCGGTATCGCATCAGCAAACAGTATGGATCAGGAATCTTTGGATTCAGCAGGGCCCGCTAAATCGGATTCAGCAAATAGTTCTGTATTTGACTAACCGATAGACTTGACATTGACTACTGCAACTCCACGGTCACCAAGGCTTGCTCCGTTAGCGACTTCACAGCCACCGCATCTCTTGGGTGTGGAATACAAAATCTTGCAATACTTGGCTTGTCACATCTTAAATATTGATCCCTTCCTGATCTGGGCGGCATGCTTTTTTTATTTGGCGTGGTCCTTCATATAGCACCTTGGCTTAGGAGGCATAGGAAGAGGCGAATGTAGAGACATTCAGGTGGGTAACAAGGTGCTTGCCAGTAGAACACTTTACACTGTAGATTACACTGTAGATTACACCGTAGATTACACCACTGTAGATTACACTGTAGATTACACTGTAGATTACACCACTGTAGATTACACTGTATATTACACTGTACATTACACCACTATACCCTATACACCACATCCATCACATAAATAGACACACTATCTCACACCATTGCATAATTCTACACTAATGCCCGCTTCTCGGGTTCAAGTGGTCACTCCCGGAGACGCGCTTTTTGGTAAGAATAAGAACAGACTCTCCCAAGATACAAATTCGGGGAGCTCTCTAGTTTCCACGACAAGTAGACAATCACCTAATCTGATGGTAGTATAAACTTTATTACTTTGTTATTAAACAAAATTCACTGGTTATACGTGTACCTCCTGTATTTATATTATAAGAACCACGCGAGCTCCAAAGCTCAACAATACCCTCCTATTTTTATCTATAGTAACTTCCATCACTATGCCAACTGGGATAGTAGGATCACTCTGTGCAGATTCATAGCATGTCAGGTGTACCACTGTCTTAATTTCCAGCTTTCATTGTCTGGAGAACGAAAGGTACTGGTAGGTGATGAGCCATGGCATCTGCGCAGTGGCCAGTGCGCACGACTGCGCCGGCCCAAGCGATGTTGGCGTTTCTCTTGGCACATGATGCAGCTGAAACAGGTGAAGCAGGTGGTAAAACTTGTCCTTAATGAAGTAGGAAGAACCTCATGCAAGAAGCATTGGCAACGCGTAATACTTTGTGCATTCCAATGGATGGCGTCGGGGGTGATGCAAAGAGGTGTCTTCGGAGTTGTGTCTTCGGAGTTACTCAGTAAGAAGCCAGCAAGTGGAATATTTAAGGGGATTCCCGCGAGTATTGGAAGACATCAGAAAATCAAGGAAATGGAACGAGCATCACCTAGTATTACCTTAAGAATAAGAATACAAAGTTATCACTACACAAGCTCCTCAATTGAAGAAGTTGTTGGAAGACAACGATACAACCATTCCAGATTATGGGAGTGTATACTACAATTCTCAACAGCACGCTGTCAGGTTCTATAGATGTAAGACTAAGAGAAGGAAGTATATTGTTGATGATCCGTGAAACAAGGGGGACACATCCGAGTTATATAGAAAGCCGGCAGCGACTACGCCACGTATTCGGGCCGTTATCGGGAGATAAGGACTTTATCGGGCGAGTCGTGCCGAGTGGCTGACTGATAAGGCTTATTGAGATAAGGGCTTATCAGTCTAGATCTCGGGAGAAGGGAACCCTAGGGGTCTGGACCGAGCATGGAGGCGAGGTCTGACGTCATACCGTGTCTAGCCGTGCATCGCACTTTGAGTGTCTATGGGTAGTACACTACCCATGGGGAGCCTAACACACGCAGTGTCTAAGACGTATGTGAAAGTCACCGTAGCAAACAGCAAAAACGAGGGAAAATAAGGATCATAAATGTCGACAGGACATAAAAGTATGTGATGCAAAGCAGAATAAATGAGAAAGGCAATTTGATATGGGACAAGGACGCAGCAACCAAACATACAGTAGGCAAAAGTTATAAAGAGGGGTGAAATAACGTGAGTTTGGGGATTCAGAAAGAAACGCATCTTTTCGACTAAGCCTTTCATGTGATGGTCAAATATTTTGCAAAGGCTGTTAGACTCCCCACGGGTAGTGTGCTCCCCATAGGTGCTCAAATGGTGTGCGAAGCGCGGCTAGACGTCGGACCTTGCCTTGATGCTCGGTCCGAACCGCCCTGTTTCCCTTCCTCCGAGTTCTAGATCGTTCGAATCGAGCGGAGATGCGGTGTACAAGAACACCAGCACCTCGGGGTGCTTCTTCAAGGCACCTTTTGTGCCGATCTCTGGCACCACTTCATAAGAGAACCCGTCGTTATCAAACAGCTTGGTGAGGTGGCCACCCTTTTCCTTGGACCGCACGGATCCGACTTTGCTTGTGCCGTTTCTGAGGAGCTCAAGAACGATGTGTTGGTCAATAAAGCCAGAGGCGCCTGAGACGAAACCGTGGTCATTGGAAACTTGGAGGTAGAAATGGTCTATTGGAGCCCTCCAGAACTGGCCAGATGAAAAAGCGGGTAGCGGTCGGAGGGTCGGCGGGGGACCCTCCTTGTGGTACCACTGTCGGGGAGAAGGAATAATCACCATGAGGGGGGGATCACACTCAAGTGCCGCTGGGCACAGTCGCTTACAGTTAGCGTAACTAGTACCAAGGACATAAATGCCCGGGGTGAATCAGTGTTATCTGTAAGGGTGGGAGATTATACCCAGCAGCCACAGTTGTGAGACCGGATTGGCGCAGCCGGAAATATGGATTTGGCAGACAAGGGAGCACGAAGCTGCGGAAGGCATCAAGTCCTCAGTCGGAATCAAAGATAGACTAGGGAGCAGGAAGACATAGTCAGCTCAGTCGGAATCAAAGATAGACTAGGGAGCAGGAAGACACCGAAGGCACACGTCAGCTCAGTCGGAGTCAAGCCTGCAGTCCGGCTCAGCCAGAATCAAAGACTCAGAACAAGGCCGATTCTCGGAAAAACGCAAGGTCTTGTATGATACAAAGCTACATGCCCTGTATATCTGATATACTGACACATGGGCTGAAAATTGGCAGCCAGGGACGTGAAGTCCCCCATGCACATTTCACTGATTTGTCAGCTGCGATTGGGCAGCGAGTAGTTCCCATGAGTATGATCGCGGTCAGAATTTACATGCCCCCACGGACGTTTCCTAGACGGGAAAGTAGCCCTTTTCTCGAGGCTTATCCGTCGACCACTCGGCACGACTAGCCCGATTAAGGCTCTATGGGCCGAATACGGCACAGTCGTGGCTGGCCTATAGTCCCGATAATTTCCCTTGTTTTGCGGATCATCAACAAATACATCTTCTCCAAGTCCTTACACCTTCTCCAAGTCCTTACACCTTCTCCAAGTCCTTACACCTTCTCCAAGTCCTTACACCTTATCGAACCTGACATAAGCATGAATATAATATTTTCATATTTAGGAGTTGTTTATGTGATAACTTGAGTATAAGTTATACAATAGGTGGAGGAAGATCATCAAGCACTTGTCTTTTGAATTTCTCGCTAGGTGTTCTTACACAGGAAAGATCAAAACTTCTAAGTGCATCTTTAACTTTTACACCCGGAGTTTAGCTCAATCGTGGAAGTTCGGCACCATAGTTTGTCTCTTGTATTACCTCTTGATCAAGCCAGCACGGGGACCCCTATCCTTTCAGACTCAGCGGACAGCTAGGCCTTGTGCGGCCTCGCGTACTCGTCAATCCCGATGATTTCAGCCCGGCTTTCTCTTCCCACTACTCATTTCACGCAATGCTTGCATGCCTCGTCCTGTTGCGGTGCACATGTCTTCTACTCAACAGCTTTAACGTGCCCGTGGTTTCACTAACTGATGTCGCAACCCTCTGATTCAATAGATCAAAGTATTATGAGTACATGAAAGTGATCTATCACCGATATAGAGTATGGAAATGTCTCGAAAATGTTACTTCCCACAATGCAGTATAAAGCAAGTAGTTAATGTTATATTCGTTTGTAGTTGTTTTAACGTCAAGTACTCAAGAGATGATGTATTCGTTGATGATCCATAAAACAAGTGGGATCCTCGGTTCTTATATAGAAAACGGTCCAGCCCGATCGCGCTGGCTTTGGGCTGTTTTAAGGAGCAAGCTAGCCGCCTTTAGCTGGCGGGCAATCCTTACGGGAGAGTCACCAGCCAGCCGGGTGACTGGTGCCGTTGGGAGATCCCGATGGCGTTGGTATGAACCAGTATCTGCGGCGAGACTGCGTGAAGGAAGCGACGGCGTTGTCCGAAAGTGGGCGGTCGGAGTTGGACACGCCTGTATCGACGTGGGCCATCGAAGGTTTTCCCTTGCAACCACACGTCACAGGTCAATTGTGTATCCATGGGTAGTGCGCTACCCATGTTGGATCTAAAGATTAAAACAAGTAGTTAAAACACTTAGTATAAAAGAAGCAGTGTAAACAAGTAGTAAAACAAGGAGTAAAACAAGGAGTAAAACAAGGAGTAAAACAAGGAGTAAAACAAGGAGTATAAAATAAAAAGTCTACCTGGGATGTACGGGTGTAGAGACCAAGAGAAGATGCCTTTGATGGCCCGTAAATCAAGGGGGACACATCCGAGCTATATAGAAAGGTCGGCTAGACTGCACTACCGTATTCGGAACGTAACCTGAGGAGGCTCATCGGTCTGGGCCTCGAGGGAAGGGAAGCAGAGCGGTTCGGACCCGGACCTATACTGCCCCAGAGTGCCTATGGGTAGCACACTACCCATGGTAGTACCCATGGTAGTACCCATGTCTAACAATAGGTATGAATGAAAGTCGACTATTATTCAATAGCTTTTGCACAGTGCCACTTTTATATGAAGGAATTCTTCAAAGTCTAAATTACCACTACATCTGGGGATAACTAATCTGATAGTGTTCGACTCCCCATGGGTAGTGTACTGCCCATAGGTGCTCAATTTGTCTGCGATGTGCGGCTAGACGCGGTATGACGTCGGTTCTTGCCCCCAGGCTCGGTCCGAGCCGCTCTGCTTCCCTTCCTCCGAGTTCTAGACCGATAAGCCCTTATTTCGATGAGGCTTATCCGTCGACCACTCGGCACGACTAGCCCGGTCTAGGCTCTATCGGCCGAATCCGGTGGTGCAGTCGTGTCCGACATTTCTATATAACTCGGCTGATTCCCCTTCGTTTACGTATCTTCAACAAATACATCTCTCACAAGTCCTTACGCCTTACTCGAACCTGACAGATAGGGGCTGATTTTATTTTGATACTTTTTCCCGGCTGGGATCGAGTTTTATCTACTCCAAAAGTTGTTCTTTATTCACTGCATAAAATAGGCTTTCAGATGCACTTTCTGTGCTTCTGGTCTCCCCTTCACTAGTTCTATTGCATTATGGTTCTTGCCTCAGTACCTCAATTGTTTCTTGATCCCCTACCTGGACCAGCTCCTCATGTAGCAGAAGAAATTGAATGGGAGAAGCCGCCGCCAAACGAATGTCCCTTCAGGAAAGTGCAGGCTTGAAACGTCTGGTAATCGGACGAAGGTTCCGAATGCATTTGAAATTTTCTGCAGGATCAGTGGGAGCGATGGTTGAGGAGTCCTTGAGGGTTCTGGACAAAGGCGGGCAAAGGCGGGCAAAGGCGGGCAAAGGCGGGCAAAGGCGGAAAAAGGCGGACAAAGGCGGACAAAGGCGGACAAAGGCGGACAAAGGCGGACAAAGGCGGACAAAGGCGGACAAAGGCGGGCAAAGGCGGACAAAGGCGGACAAAGGCGGACAAAGGCGGGCAAAGGCGGACAAAGGCCCGATGATAGTCAAAGACAAGTCGACAAATGGACAAAACTCTGCTTACTCAGTTAAATACCTGTAACTGACCAATCGATAAGCCGAGTCGCCGGAGCTTTGCCTTCAGTGGAGCCTGGAGTCACGGGACCTACAGGGCGAGGTCCCGTGCCTCGACAGAAAAGGTCATGGTCAGGGTTCTAGAATCACTGGGTAAAAAGAACATGACCGAGTCACCACTCAAGCCCGTTTTAAAGAAACTAAAGTGCACCCAGGTGTGTACCGGAGTGAATAGGGTGATGCTCAAGTGGCGGGCCCGTTACGAGCCCGGGTGCGGCTGGCGGCGCGGTGCACGGGCTTGGATGCGCTCGGCCTTGTTTACACTCACCATCTCTGCACCCCCATGGACATCCCCACCGCCCACAAGCCTGGGCACCGGAAACTCGATGCTTTCGAACGCTACGAGACTCGCCCAAAAAGGCAGCCGTTGGGTGAGATTCCGGTTCACCAAAACAAGCGCCTGCGTTCCCTGCAGGCACAGAAGCAGCCTCAAAGTCACTTGAATCTCCAAAATCACCCGAATCTCCAAAATCACCCGAATCTCCAAAATCACCCAAATCTCCAAAATCACCCAAATCTCCAAAATACGAAGCCACAAAACCCCCCAAAGCATGGGCTCCGACCTAAACTACTCTCACGCCATTGCTTGGCGCCTATTTCCCACGCTGGCAAGAGAGAGACCCGGCAGAAACTCATCGATCCGTTTTCGCTCTTTGGAAGCGTCCAGGAGAGGGCGAGGGCTCCCGAACGTCGGTTTCCAGCAGCACGTCAGCTCTCCCATGCGTTTGTGGAGGAGGCGCCGGCCCAGGGACAGACTCAGGTGCAGAACCTCCAGAAGACTTTCATAGACTCCCAGGTGCAGGCCGAGCCGTACTCGGACGATTCGAACATGTACGACACAAGCAGATCAGTGTTGTACGGCGGGTCGCTGCATAGCAGCGGGTCATTCCGGGGGTCAATGCCTCGGATGGTGCTGTACAATGCGGTGGTGGCACGGAGCAATGCCCTCATACGCAAGCACTGTGATGGGACCAAGCTTGGCAGCAGGGGCGCTGAGTTCATGGGCACTGAGGGCAGGGGCGAACGTGCAGGCCACGTGGCACCCGTCATTGTGAAGGTGTCCAATCCGAGTCCATTGCTAAGTGCCGTGACCACGGATCTGGGCCTCGAGTTTTTGCTCGCAAACACCGACAAGCTGGTGCCCTCTGTGGGTTCGCGGTTGGTGCTTGGAGACTGCACCGGAACCGTGCCCAAATTGTACACCTCTTGGAGGCTACAATAACTGCACTGCAGGTCCCTATCTGCAAAGACAAACGAAAGTGGAGTGGTGTTCGCGGGATGTGCGGCTTGTGAGAACCAATCTTAGTCCTCTGGCCGTCTCCAGAGTCTGCATTTTTATTGCTGGTTTTTACCCGTCTTCAAGCTGTCGCCATAATTATCGCTTGAACAACGCCAAAAGAACTGGGGGAACCTTGCGCGTCAAGTTGGCATTGAAAGCCAGCGCCAGGGCTCGAGCTTAGGCAAGGATTGACTCGGATGTCTAGATTAACGGCGGATCCGGAGCCGGAGTCGGTTTTTGCTGAGTGCTAGTGTGCTTCGTTGGATGCAGCGAGAACTGGCGACGGCATTGCGCTGGCATATCCTTATTGGTTGAAATCCGGCATTTGCAAATGACAATGTCACGCAAGGAGCGTACTGAGGGCTTGACTTGCCACACGGACCTGTGGCAGGTACATGCCATAGCCGCAAGGCTAGCCCAATTGGGTTCTATTCATGAGACGAGGTACAATATGCTGTGATACTGTCTTGTTCAGCTTCCTGTACAACTCCAGATCATCCCTTGCTTTAAGATTACCATAGTCTTCTCTGACAAGGCGTTACCCAACAATGGGACAGAAACTATGAAATCGGGAAGCTGGAATCCAAGAAAATATTCCTCTCTCTTATGCATAGCACAAAACATGTTGGGGCTTTCGATTCTACATTACAACAAGCAGGACTTTTTGTTTGAGCTTGAAGGTGTGTCCAACTGGGCTGAGAAGGAGACCAAGATGAAGACAGGAAGAATGAGATAGGAGGGAAAGATAGGAGGGAAAAAAGATATGAAGGAAAGTTAGGAAGAAAAAGAATGGTCAAGTAGCCAGTGTCAATTGGCAGACCCCAAAGATTCCTTGGTCTCCGCAATATCAGCAGGGGCCTTAGTAGCAGAGGCGTTGTTGTTTCATGAACAAAGAGCATGGGTCTTTAAATCCTGGCCCCAACCGATAGCCAGTCTTGATACTCTTTCTTTTGCCCTCGAAACAAGGTTCGACTGTTGGCAGCTGTTGGTTATAAACATGATACATCTTTAACATGCATAAGCTTTACTGGACCCACCAAAGATATCGAAGTCACTGGGGACAGTAGAGGTCGAGGCCAGTGGGGGCAGAAGCAGTGGAGGCAGAGGCAGTGGGGGCCACTGGATAGCATTCACACATGGACTCTGAAGCTATATTCTTGTTGACACATGGACCGAAGTTACCCCATTGCGACTTTTCAAACTCAGAATTTCGAGATAGTGACTGAAACCCACTCTCATCGAGACTCGAACCCCAGAGCGATCACCGCCAAGTCAGAAGGGCCAATGCCCACGAGATTGGTGCGTCTAACCACATGCTTGTCCATCAAAGAGTCGTGCGTGCAGGTGTTGCAGCCGAATGACACCGAAACCAATGGACTCATTGATCACACTTCTTGACATTGACATTGCAATTTGGAGCATTATATGGCAATGAGTCGGTTCCTATCCTGATAAGAGAAACCTGGATAAAGTAACATGGTCATCACCGCGACGAGGGAAGCTAGGCCACGCTCAACCATGGTCTCAATGGTCTCAGGTCTCAGGTCTCAGGTCTCAGGTCTCAGGTCTCAGGTCTCAGGTCTCAGGTCTCAGGTCTCAGGTCTCAGGTCTCAGGTCTCAGGTCTCAGGTCTCAGGTCTCAGGTCTCAATAATCTCAATGCTCAGTGGTCTCAATGGTGTCGTTGTCGATCGTTGCAGCTCAGCGGATAATTGAAGACATCGTGCCGAGCTCAGCCGGTGCCGATTCGATTGGACTGTGGCTGCACAAAACAGAACCAGGAGGGATATTAGGAATACGAGCTCTATTCGATGCATCAGCACGTGCTTGAACTCTCCTCCAGCATTTTGGGCAGTTGAATCAGTGCTACCATCAGTGCTACCATCAGTGGCATTGTTAGCCTTCCATGGATATAGTAGCAACCCTCACTCCTCAAGGCTCGAATGTATAGCGCGGCCTCCGCTTTATATACCTTGGGCCGCCTGCGCACGTGACACGCACTCAAGGTCTCCTGAGCACTTATTATCAAACCTATAAAAAGGCACTCCGATGCTATGACAGAATATAACATTCTGGTTGCTTGGCGTCTATGTATACCTGCAGTGTTTACTTATAGATTTCACTGTGCAATGCACTGATCTGATGCCTGGTCCAATTGTGGTCCAATCCCGGTCCAATCGTGGTCCAATCCTGATCCAATCGTGGTCCAATCCCGGTCCAATCGTGGTCCAATCCTGATCCAATGGCTCGTTCTTCCGAGGACTCATCTGAAAGCAACCGTCTGAGTAGGGGCAAAGGCACCGGTACTTTAGGGCGCTCAGTTACTTATTGATAGAGTATTCAGTTACATGGAGTATTACAAAGAATAGTCCCGATCCAGCCATTATCTTTGTTACAAGAATACGCAACAGAATGACGGAGTCCCTTGGTTTAGAAACCCAATGTACCTCCAAGGCACACAAACAGACGGACAACCAGACAGAAAACCAGACGGACAACCAGACAGAAAACCAGACGGACAACCAGACGGACAACCAGACGGACAACCAGACGGACAACCAGACGGACAACCAGACGGACAACCAGACGGACTACCAGATGGACAACCAGACAGAAAACCAGACGGAAAACCAGACGGAAAACCAGACGGACAACCAGACGGACAACCAGAAAAAACAGACCACTAGTGGAATTAACCACGCCTATGTTACATCAATGGATCGTTACACGAGAAGTGGAGATACTCCCCATCGCAGACTTTGCTTACAACAACTCATCAAGTTTGCTTGGGAAAGACTCCTTTATGGCCAACCAAGGATGGCATCCTCGGGCAGTACATTCTATACCTCCCCACCGAGATGTTTGGAAGTGGTTTTGCCATGTATCAAACGTCAGTTCAACAAAAACCGCGAGACTTCTTCTCAGAGAAACAAGAAAAGATGGCAGAATACGCTAATCGTAACTGACGAGGCGTACGATTCCGCAAGGGAGAGAAGGCCCTGGTCAAATCTAGTGCAATCAATCAATTCAGAGCTGGAAGAAGAATTGCACCTCTCTATGAAGGACGCTACAAAATTCCAAAGATTATCAACGACAAAGCGTACGAATTCGTTTAAATCCTCCAAGAACAATATCATTGAACATACCAAGTTGAATTGATATCACAAATTCAATGAGCATGCTCACAATCGCCATTCGAAATAGAAGTTATCCTCGCCAGTCTAGATGAGATCGAAAGGATCAGAGGAGTTACCACATTCACCATCCATCGATTTGAAATGGAGAAATGACATCAACAGAGGAATAGGCCCAAGAGACTACAGCACAATACCGATGGAAGAATCTTAGAAAGACAATTCGAAAAAGTTGACAGAGTACACCTTAGAGGAGTAACCCTCAACTCCACGAGAGGACAAGAAGAATCCGACTCCAGCCAAGGTACACTTTGAATCGGAGCAGGTCATCAACAAGAAAATACAAAAAGCCCCCAGGAACTGAAGAATCCAGGGGCGGGATAGGAAAGAGGAAGAAAGGGTAAGAAACGTCTATCTTTCAATGTCCCTGTTCGACTTTGTTCTTGGGGCCAGCCGGGGACAATCAAGCGGCCATCAAGTGGCAATCTAAAGCACCAATGAAAGCCCCTGGTATCGTACCCAACACCCCTGGTGTACAGGCTCCTGAGTCCAAGGGTCCGACGTTTCAACTGCCGAAATGAATACTGGCATCTTGGACTAATGTGTGGCTGAAACTTGAACTAATGTGTGGCTGAAACTTGAACTAATGTGTGGCTGAAACTTGAACTAATGTGTGGCTGAAACTTGAACTAATGTGTGGCTGAAAGCTTGGACTAAGGCGTGGCTGAAAGTGTGGCTAGAAGGGANGCTTGGACTAAGGCGTGGCTGAAAGTGTGGCTAGAAGGGAGATTTGGGAGCGGTGCTACACACCAAGCGTTGGACTGTACCATTTAAGCCCACTCCGAGTATTCCAATGGTGCTTGGAGACACAGTGTGTTAAGTGAAGAGTGCCGCGAATGTGGCATTGTGAGCCGTTGTGATTATCTAGCAGGAGGAGCCAGTCGAAAAAAAAAGGAGGGCAGAGGAGAAAAGCGGCGAAGAGGTCAAGAGCAAAAAGCTGCTCGTGAATAACCCCGGCCAAAAACGTCTGTTCTATTGGGCTGCCTCACGCCACACTAATTGTCCAGTCGATAGACAATTGGCCAATGTCAACAGACTTGCTGGTGCCTGCATCTGGAACCATGGCTCGGCATTGCGACTTCCCGCTGGGGATGGTTCCCAAGGATATGGCCAGTCCCACGAGGTGGCATTTGGAGGTGTACCGTCCATTGCCTGCTTGGGCAAATCAGCCGTGCAAGGTGCCGGCGTGATCTTGTCGGCGTGATCTTGCAGGTGGATCTGAGTCTAGACGCTACTATAGGGGAGAAAAAGCGGCGATACGTGCAAGAGAACTCGGTTCCGGAATCTTGCACGTGTTGGAGGCATCATAGCGATGGTGATTGTGGTTCTATACGTCTTTGGTGCTCATAGCTAGAATCAGGATGAGCTTGGCCCACACTCAAAGTACAGAGACCAATAGCCAATTTGAATCATGGATTGATATTCTAAACTTGGAGTGGGTGGTGGTGGCCGAAGCTTGAAGCCTCAAGACGAGTGGCCGGCTTTTCCTGATCTCCACCGCTGTAGTGCACCACATTTGGCATGCTTTGCTGGGACTGCGGAGCACGATGAACTGGCTAAATGTGCTTTGCAGAGTGGAAGACTACCCGTGGCAGCCCAACTTCTCAATGGCATGTTTAGTCTCCTGCTTCATCCTAAACCCTCAGGGACTATTAGCGGAGTAGTCAAGTCCACACCCCCTTTGCGAGCACCTCTGCTTGAAGAGCCCTGGCGACCGCTTGCTTCCCGCCGCTTGCTTCCCGCCGCTTGCTTCTTCGCCAAACGTCAATGCCCAATGGGTCCATCCCAAACCCGCTTTTGTCATGACTCCTCAATAATCTCAAACCTCTTTTATTCAACGGTTGAACTCGTTTCAAGATCCCTACCCTTTGCAAATGCCGCTAAATTGTTAACCTCAATCTAGTCCTTCTCTTTAGCTTCATATTGGCCATTTCCCCGCACTCTCCCGCTGGGTGCATCACCCTTTTTTGGGAAACTTGATCCGGACGTAAAATGACCCGGCAGTATCTTTGAACGACGTCACCATGCCCTGCGGCGGCATAGGCTTGTAGTCCGGATTGGCCACTTGCGTGCGATTGACCACAAACTCGTTGTAGGCGAAGATATCCGGCACCCCCAAGTCCACTCCTCCGGGTAGCACACTGGAAGGCATGGGTGTACGAAACATCTTGGGGATGTCGGTCAAATTCGGCAATGCCGTCTTGGCGCCACGGCCCGAATGGAGAGCGTTGCGCCGCGAGGTTGTTCCGCGTGACATGCCCGTGAAGTTGTTGTTGCCGTTTTCGTTGTAGCTGAAGGTGCTCTCGGTGTTGAGCTGCCTTCTCCTGCGTCGCGACTCACGCTCCATCTCCTTGTCGATTCGTTCGACTTCCTGTTGCGAAAGCTTGCTCATGGACGGCGACCATTCCGGCAAGAGCGCTGGGTTTCGAAGGGCCGTCACGAAATCTTCCTCGGCAAGATCACCCTTCAAAACCCGGAGCGGCGGCCCGATTTGGCTGCGGATCTCATCCTCCCGAATCGGAGACCCGTCAAATGCGTAGCCTGCCAAGAAGAGGGCCTTATGGTACATCTGGGACTGTTCTCTGATGCTGAAGGCTATGGCCGTCGCAAATTCTCCGGGCAAGCCCATCTCATCGCAGAGCACCCCTGCAAACACCTCCGGGTCTGTTTCGTGGCTATTCAAAATGTCCCATTCGAACTGGTCCTTGAATTGCGTGTTGTTGATGAGGAGATCGATCTTGATGGGGATGCGGATTTCGCCCATGGTCTTCGCGGGTTTCAAGCGGAAGTCCTTGATCTGCTCCGTTATCGCCTGGTAAATGTCGTGGAAGTGATGTTCCGGAATAAACTTGTAGTCCTCTATAAGCGTCTTGACGAACGCATCCAAGGGAAGCCCTTGCTCGCGCAAATCCCATAAAAAGGCATCGCGGAGCTTGAATTTGTCCTTTTCCTTATCAAAGTCTAGACGGATGGGCACAAGCGCTTTTGTTTTAGCTCTGTCGCCCTGCAACACGATCTGGCTCATTTCCCTATCCGTAATGCCTATTGCAGGGTCCCTCACAGACAGCTTGTTGTGGGATGGAAGAATCACCTGGGTAGCAGTGTTGCTGATACCGTTTCCATATCCCTGGTACCCTTCGCCCCAAATACTGTTGTTGAGCTGATTCTTGGCCGAGACCCCGATGGCGTTCATGCGCAACTGCTTGATGGCTCCATACGACTTAATGTCGGAAGCCATTTTTTGCATGATTTGATGAGTGTGGCCTGCCATCACCTCGTGTTTTCGAATGAAAATGTCGTCTCTTTTTATCATGTCTTCATACATCTTGAGCTCTAAGGGAACAGACTTCCCATCTTTCTCGGCACTCTGAGACCACTGGTCTATGCTTGACATGGGCTCTAGAGGCACTTGGGAGGCGGCATTGGGTGCGAATTGTGACGGGATTTGGGCCGGCTCCGAGTAAAACTCCGCGGCCACCTGGCCTAGTTTTTCACTGGAATCCTTCTCGGGCTGCGATGTAGGCTTGTTGATTGCAGACCCAGCAGCAGCGGCAGCGGCGGCAGCAGCAGCAACAGCCATATCGTCGGGGCCGGTTCCGACAGAAGCCAAGTCGGAGCGGGCACCTTGCGCCGCGTATCCTCCAGCGTAAGAATTGGGGTTGGAAGCGGAAGAAGGATCAAAATCAGCCCCGCCGGAGATGGCCATTCCGTTATGATGTCGGTCCTGAGGAGCCACGTTCTGGAAAACCAGGGGCTGGCTCTGGGCCCGGGCCGCGGCACTGGAGCCTAGGCCTGAGTTGAGACCGGAATTGAGGTGAAGCCCGAGGGGGTGTTGGTTGTGCATATTCTGGAGATTATGAACATTTTGCTGGTTTTGTTGCTGTAGTGACTGAGCTTGTTGAGCCTGAAGTTGTACCTTGCCCTGCGTGGGCGCAGACATGGAAGCAGGGCTGTAAAGTTGCTGGCGGGAAAAGTGCTGGCGGTCTGCAATTCCTCCAGCTTCAGCCATGTGAGCAGGAACTGCAGAGGAAAGAGCCGGCGACATTCCGGCTCCTGGTGATACTGATGTTGTGCTAGGTCTTTGGCCTGCATTCTGATTGTTGTATACAACATCCATCATTAAGTTGCGGTTGCTAGTTCCCCTTGCCTGGCCTAGCAGTGCTTGACCTAACAATCCTTGACCCATGGACATTTGGTCTAGCAGTCCCTGGCTCATTGGCACTTGACCTAGTGGCTGACCCAGTGGCCGACCTAATGGCTGACCTAGTGATTGACCTAAAGGTTGACCTACTGGTTGACCTACTGGTTGACCTAGCGGCTGACCTAGCGGCTGGCCTAGCGGCTGGCCTACTGGTTGACCTAGCGGTTGACCTAGTGGTTGACGAAGAGGTTGACCTAGCGGTTGACCAAGCGGCTGACTCAGCGCTTGACCCATCGGCTGACTTAGCGGTTGACCCATCTGGAATTGCTGCTGCTGCTGGTGCAACATTTGTTGCTGCATCATTTGCTGGCGTTGCAAGTACTGGCGAAGCATATTCTGGAACTGGGGCTGGTTTTTGAGTTCTTGGAGTTGCTGCGGAGAAAGGTTTTGAAATTGCGGCGGCAACATGGCCATCTGCTTCCGGAGAGCGGCAGCGGCAGCCGCCGACATGGCTTGGCCTTGCGGCTGCATGTTCTGTCTCAGGGGAGGGTTGCTGTTATGCTGAGGAGCGCCTTGGAGGGCCAGTTGGTTCTGAGTAGGCGCGAAGCCGGGGAAGTTTTGTAGGTGGTGAAGACTCGGGTGGTTTTGTGCAGCCTGCTGGTTCTGCGGCACCTGCTGGTTCTGCAGGAACGGGCTAGGGGCCTGGCCTGGGAAGTTCATTGCAGATAGAGAGCCAGTATGTTGATGTTGTGGTGAGCGCGCGACACGTTCGCGCGGGGCGCACGGGGCATCGCTGCGGTGCACGTGACGCCCGGCCGCGGAGGCACGGGGGCACAGAGGCACGGGGGCACAGAGGCACAGAGGCACAGAGGCACGGGGGCACAGAGGCACGGGGGCACAGAGGCACGGGGGCACGCCGTGGGCGCGCCGCGGGTGCAAAATAGCACCACTCTTTGCACCCATTCCCTCCGCCCATTTGCTACTACTTGCTACCACCAGCCTGCCCCGTCCCCGATGCTGATTTTGGACATCCCACCTCAGAAGCTGCACCGAAACGTGGTGTTTGCCGGAACCCAGGACCTCCTCGAGGACTTCTTCTGTATTCGGTTCGCCACGGCCAACGCCAAGGTCATGGCCAAGTACCTCCAGTTTGTGTTTGGGTTCCAGGAGGTTGCATACAAGGGCTTGGAGACCGGCGCCATCTTTGAGGCGTGTCACGTCCTCCGGTCCAACGACATTGTGATGGAGGTGGTGAGTCCTTTGCAGTGGATCGAGCCCGCGGAGGAGGCGTACGGCCTCGAGCTGAGCGGCAGTAGCGAGTGGGAAGACACGGATCCGGACAGCGACTGCGAAGCAAGTATGGAGCAGGACCCCTGGTTTGCGCAAATGCTCGAAATCCCCAAGTTCCGGGCGTTCATGTCCGACACGAGGCGCAGCCGGCGCGAGCTCCAGGGCATCATGAACGAGATGCTTGACCTGGTGGCCGTTCTGCGGTTTGTGGGCCGCCACGGGTGCGGGGTGATGGACGTGGGGTTCTGGGTGTCGGACGCCGAGAAGGTGTTTCGGCGGGCGGTGTCCAACGGGGCGTTGGGACTCCATGAGCCCGCGGTGGAGCGCGACAGCCACGGCGCCGTGATCAGGGCCGTTTTGGGGTCGCCCAACTCCGACGTGCGCCACACCATCGTGCAGAACATTGACTATACCGGGGCGTTCTTGCCCCACTACGGGGTGCTGCCGGCAGAGAACTCGGTGCAGGTGTACGTGCAAGAGCAGGGGCACCCGCCGGCGTACACGCCCATTTCCGGCGAGGACGAGTACGGCAGCGGGCTTCTCCGCGTGGACCATTGCGTGCAGAACTTCTCGTGGCACGAGATGAAGCGGAACGCCACGTTCTACGCCGCGTGTTTTGGCATGAGCAAGTTCTGGACCGTGGACGACAACGACGTGTCCACGAGCCGAACGGGCCTCAATTCTACGGTGATGATCAGCCACAACGGCAAGGTCAAGATGCCCATCAACGAGCCGGTCAAGGTCAAGATGCGCGGGCAGATCGAGGAGTTCTACGACTTCCACGGCGGGCCGGGCGTCCAGCACGTGGCGTTGCAGACCGAAGACATTGTGCGGGCGGTGCAGTACCTCAGCAGCCGCGGCATGACCTTCAACAGCATCCAGGCCGAGTACTACGACGAGCTCCAGCACCGGATGCAGTCGCAGAACGTCCGGCTCTTGGAGGACTTTGCGCAGCTCCGCCGCCTCAACATCCTCGTGGACTTTGACGCTAGCTCGCGGTACTGGCACCGCGACGGCTTCTACACGTGCCACTACATTCTCCAGATCTTCACCAAGCCCATCCAGGACCGGCCCACGTTTTTCTTTGAGATCATCCAGAGACGAAACCACGACGGCTTTGGAAAGGGCACGTTCAAGGGGCTCTTTGAGAGCATTGAGCGCGAGCAGATGATGCGGGGGACTCTATAGGCCATAGCTAATACAAATTTGTGAGCTGCTTGAGGTACCGAGGGTGTACCCTTGGCAAGTAGGGAGATGAAAGGCTGGTTTTGGGTTTATCCATGTGGCCAGATCCGGGTGCAAGAGACATGTTTGCTAAGAGGCGATCCGGTTCAGCAGTCTCTATTTTGGCAAGAACTTCCTGCCGTGCTTCGAAACTTGAAACTCAAAGTATCAACTTATCCCCAATTTCGCCAGCATCCTTTTACATTTGGTTATCTTGTTTTTTGACTTTATCCAACTGTCTGATTACACTCACTAAAAAAAAGGATCTTCCATTTACACTCAAATTCCATCTAAGTATCTTTCATTTATGCTCAAATTCCATCTAAGTATCTTTCATTTATGCTCAAATTCCATCTGAAGGTCTAAAATGAGCTTATGAAAACATGGTCCTGTGGAGATGATTCCAGTGATGAACGTCGGTGACCTGAATGTGTGCAGGTCACCGGGAACAAGAGTTCCAGATCCGGTCGAGTGTTGAGCAAAATACTAGCAGAGCTGCCCCTCATTTCAACTAGGATAAGCGAAGACTTGTATTGCGGCGGGGCATGTTGGTATGCGCCTACCTGGCCCAGAGGGTTGACCAGCACGAACCATGGGCCCAGAATGAAGAACTCTGGGTCAACCGTTTGCCGGACACCAACTACGAGGCGCCCAACTTTGCATAAGCTGGATAGAGCCTCAAAGCAGATGGGATGAGGGTCGGGAACTATGGTTGGACACCATTACCACGTCAAATGGTTTAGACTCAGCTGAGTTAAACTGACTGTTTCTAGCTGAAACGATTGCTGCGAGGCCTTTTGTTCACGGCGTATCGCTCTATTTAGTCAAGCCAATGTTTGCTTACCATGGGCCTTCTTCCAACCGTTGAACGAATCCGAGCCTCTTCAATTATGCGGCCTCCATTCTATCTTGTACGCATGCTTTCGAAAATGCCCTAGACACATTAGATGAAAAGATCAGGAAAGCCCATGTGCCTTGGGAAAGTCCCGGACTTCCCAGACTTCACAGATTAACGATCTCGCGTTTTAGACCACGCGCTAGCCACATAAAGTGTGATAGTTTGGCCTCCCAATGTTTCAGGCCGTGTACGAGCGGTATTACTTGAAGCTTCGGGCAATTCATCCAGTGCTCCGGGATCATGATCATAAGTTAACTTGTCAGGTTCAAGCCGCCTCACGTGCCCGCTCTACTCTGAATCAAACCATCGAGGCCAGGCCAGAGCCAGACCAGAGCCAACCACCTTCTTACTGGAAGTCCACCCTCCAAATAGCAGACAATGTTGCACAATTCTCATTCAACTCTGGGCTGAAAAACTTTGCCGCAGCCTGGATGCGGTATTGAGCCTCGTACATCTGTTGAAGCAGTTCCCAAGGATTCAAAACCAGAAGAACCCCCAAGAGGTCCTTTTGGACGGATTACTCAGTGGACCGGAAAACCACACTCTTTTCTTCAACAGACAGGCCCTGTGGGTTTTCTTTCTCCTCTATTTACTTGAGTTCTCAATCATTTGCCTAGGTTGCCTTCTTGTCTGGCCAAATTTGTTTCCTGATGCCACTATTCCAACGGTAAAAACAGCTCGATATCCTTGTTTGGTAATTGTTGAACTATGACAAGGAAACATGCAGGTGTGCGCATCGGAGTCTAAAGACGAGAGATAGTTCAATACGCAGGTTGCAG